>JAODAL010024429.1:0-60588 GCA_025379985.1 Phyllomedusa bahiana | reverse complement strand
AGTGTGGGGGAACTGCAGGGCGTAGTCCCCACGGAGGCTTTTTGCCTTGTGCGGTTTTTCAACAGGGCGGTCTCACAACAAAGCGGGGCACTCTTCGAAGACACTACAAATTCCCGAAGAAATGTCCCCGGGTACGGTGAGGGGATCGCCTCGGTCCCAAGAGGAGTTGCCCAGGCCAGGGCTTCCCCGAGGAATGACCAGAAGGCCACCTTGGATTTTTCCCGTGGGGAATGACCAGCCATAATTTCCCACTAAAGGGGCACGGGGGTGAGAAGCCCCTGCGGCCTTAGGGCCCCCGTCGAATTTTGTCGGCATGGCCAAGGGAGCTTAGGGCCAATGTAGCGACTGTCAGGGAGGAACCACTGCAGCCGATTTGGCTGCTGATGGCGATGACTGTTTGCATCAGGAGGGAGCTTGTCGAGCTGCTGTGCATCTGCGGATTGTTTTGTTTGTTTGACCACGAGGTGGGATTTTGGCGACGCTGGGCAAGGAGCCTTGGGGGGATCCGGCCGGATCTTACGTTAGGTCTTAGGTGGATCCCGGCCCCCCGCGGGCGAGGTGTAACCCCAAACCGGGGATGGAGTCTAAGTGGGTCCCGGTATTCCCCAGACCCCCGCCGCAAAGCGGGATGACTTGCTGCGGGGGGATTCCACCGGTCCTCCCAGGCGGGGCTTGCCTCGTGGCGGCCAAGGGTAGGGGGACAGAATCGGAAAATCAGGCTCGTATGGGGGACAGGCAAGGGGTCAGGGAGGCCGTGGTTCGTGAACGTAGACAGGCGAAGGTCGGGGAGGCGGCAAGATTGTGGTCGGGAAACGTAACCAAAGGGGTTGGGTACACGGTAGGCAAGAAAGGCTTTCAGGAACGCTTTCACAATGGTGACACTAAAGACCCGGGCAAATGCAGGGAAGAGGTGGGCAAAAAATAGGACAGTGCCCGGAAAGCCAATTACCGGCGCACGTCCCTTTAAATTCAACTGCCGGGGCGCGGCTCCCTAAGGGGCGGGCCGCGGCACGCGGGAACCGGACGGACGGGGGGAGGAGCGAGGCCGGGGAAGTCCTGGGACCCGGGGCAGCGGGATGAGCGGACCCCCCGGGCCCGAGGTGCGGGAGGGGGGCCGCTCGGGTTTGGGGACGGACCGCCCCGCGACCCGGACGGGGTGCAGGGGGGTCCGTGACAAGCTCCCACCCATCCGGGAAACCAGGAAGGCCCAACTCGGAACGAGATTTCCCAATTGGTGTAACCAGATGGCAGATGACCCTGGAGAGGGATTTTCTCAACCTAGCGGCCTCTCCCACGAATCCTAGGTGTGTGCATTTCCCGGGCGTTGCCCAAGGAAATGGGGCAACCCCACGGAGTGTTTGGGGGGGGGGGGAGTGGGCAAACCTCTCCTCACGCCTGGCAAGCTTTGGGAGACGGGGGGGAGTCCCCTTGCATGGCCTCTTCCCAAAGGGTGGCTGGGAGTGGGCGTGGAGGCGCTGAAACATGGCGCAAAACGGGTAGCCCAGTGTTTAAGCGGTTCGCGTTCCTGGGGGGACTCCTCCCCTCTCCGAGAAACGGATGTCTATGCGGTTTGCCAGATGGATGAGCTCCTTAATGACGTCGGGGATCCCGGGGGGGCGAGGGCATCCTTAATCTGGCCGGAAGGCCTTTTTTGAAGTGGGGCCCCAAGCAGCTCATTCCACACCAATTAGAGGCTAAGGTGCGAAATTGCACGGCTATCGCCCGGAGGAGTTCCCCCGCTGTAGGTTTTTAATAAAGCGGTTTCAGCAGACGATGCGCGGCGGGTCCTCGAAGACTCCGCGGGGGCTCCCGCAAGAAAGCGCCCGATCCGCTTGATAGGGGCGCCTCGGTCCCCAAATGGCGTGCCCGGCCAGGGCTTTCCCGGGTAGGAGACTGACCACGAAGGCCCTTGGACCCTTTTGGGCGGGAAAAACCACATAAGTTCCACGGGAGAGCACACTGGGTGTGAACCCCCTGCAGGCCTTTGAGTCCCCCCCCCAAATTCGTCGGCATGGACAAGCGGAGTTTGGGCCACGGAGTCCCCGGGAAAGACTGCTGCTGCTTTACCCGGCCGCCGTTTGCTGCTGCTGAGTGGCCCGGGGCTGCTGCTCATAGGTCAGTTGGTTCAGCTGTGCGCTTGCTGCGCGATTGCTTAGATTGCTGAGCCCGGTGGTAGTGAGGGCGGGGCCCTCTAGAGGGATTTGGGGGGATCCATGGCCGAATCGAACTGTTAGGATTGGAGTGGATCCCCTGGACCACCAAAGCGATGATGGAAGCCCCGCCAGGGGGAACGGGAAACTGTAGGTCCGGTTTTCACCCCGGCCCGCCGCAAAACGGGAGGACTTGCTGGGCGGATTTCTCCAGGTCGTACCCCTTACGTGATTGCTTGCGGCGGCAGCCGAGGTGTTGCGTGGTACAAAATCCTGAAGCAGGCTCGTAGTCGGGGACAGGCAGAAGGTCAGGACAGGCGGCAATGGTTTTTGGTAAGGGGCGGGGGCAGAAGGTACGGGACACATAAAAAGGAACAAACTCTTAGGAACGCTTTCCCCTCCGGGGGACAAGGCACTATCGTTTTGGCAAAGGTCTTTGGGGGAAAAGGGAGGGCTTAAAAAAGGGACCGTGCCCCCGGGGAAACCCCAAACACCGGCGCACGCCCCTTTTAAAATTTCCCGGGAGTGCCGCGCGCGCGCACTAAGGGCGGCGTGCACCCGGGGCCGGGAGCCCGGAGCACGCGCCGGGAAAGGGGACCGGGGCGTGGACGGGGAAATGTTCCCCTGAAAGCCGGGGGTCCCCGGCCCAGCGGGGGCCGCGGCACCGGCCCCAGCAGGAGGTGCTGCGGCGTTTTCGGGTGTCCTGCGACCCAACAAGGGGGTCGCAGGGAAAACCCCCCTAAAAGTACTTTTTTTTCTGTTTGAAAATGTTTTTGGGGATATGTATGAAATTTAAGGATTCAACTAAGGGTTTATAAAGAAAACAGAAAAAAATATTTCTTTTTTTAATCTCTTAAATCATTAATTAAAAATTTTTGGGTATTTTTTTTTTGTATTGATTAAAGAAGGTAAAACCCCAAGGGGAAAATAAATCTATCCCGAGGGGCAAAAGGGTTTTTATTATTTCCCAAGGTTAAAGTAATCGTCATGGGAATTTTTTTTTTTCTAAATTAGAACCCAGTTTTTGCCTTTTTTAATTTATGTAGGGTGGTTATAAATTGGTACCCCTATGGGGGAAGGTGGTCATGCCAAAATTTTCACCCCTTCGTTTATTGAGATGTGGGGAGTGTTTGGGGTTTGGGGGACCTAAGGGCCACCAGTGGAAATTATTTTTTGGGGAAACCCAAAGGGGCTTGAGTCTGGGGGGGCCCAAATTACAGCTACTATATTGTTCCCAGATACTTTGCTTCTTGCTTTTTTTTCCTTTTTTCTCTTTTGCCCCCGGTTTTTGCCTTTTTAAAAGATGTAGGGGGGTTAAAAAATTTTGGGAAACCGGCTTTTTGGGTACGGGGGTCATGCCAAAATTGTCACCATTTGTTCATAGAAAATTTGGCAGTGTTGGACTGCGGTGCCTAGTGTCACCAGTGGATTTTCATTCGGGGGCCCACCTGTGGATTTTTTTTTGGGGCCCACCAAGGGACGGGTCTCAGGGCCCCTTACAGCTACTTTTACCTTTTCAAAGATATTTCCCCCTTTTACTTTTCTGCCTCTTTTTGCCTCTTTTCTCTCTGCCTGCCACAGGTATTGCCTTTATAATGATGTAGGGTGGTTATAAATGTGGTACCGCTATGGGTACGATGGTCATGCCAGTTGTCACCTTTCTGTTCATAGAGTTTTGGGAAAGTAGTGGGGACGGGGGTCCCTGGGGGTCTACCAGGGGGAATTTTTTTCCCGGGGGGGCCCACCTGTGGAGTGATTAAGGGGGCCCACCAATGGATTTTAGTTCAGGGCCCACTCTAAAAGTTTACTTCCCTGTCTTTTTATACTCTGCCTCTTGCTTTTTGCCTCTTTTCTCTCTACCTTCCGGTCTCTCACAAAGAAAGTTTTATGTATTTTTTTAAAAAAATTTTTGGGGCGCTAAAGTCAGGGCCCACCAGGGGTTTCCCCTGTTCCCCTGTAGCCCTTTTAAGCTGGAGTGGGGGGTGAGAAAATATTGGGCAAAGGGAAAGGGTGTTTTCAGGTTTTTCTTGTTTGTTTTTTGCACTCCACCCACCTGCGCAGGCTTTTAAATCAATGCAGGGTACTTGTAGCTGGGAAACTTTCTCTCCCTGAAATGTGGTGGTCTGAACCCGGGACCAAAGAAAGGGAACAGTAAGGGGTTTTTTAGCTGGATTCTGCTCTCCCCGAAAAGTGGAGGGCTGAACAGGTACCAAAGGGGGTAAAAAAAGAGCAATTTTTAGCTGGATTGCTCTCCCTGAAGTCTGGAGTTCTGAACAGGCACCAAGAGAGGTAACAATAGAGCAGTTTATAGCTGGAATCTGCTCTCCCTGAAACGTGGAGGTCTGAACAGGTACCAAGGGAGGTAAAATAGAGCAGTTTTTTAGCTGGAATCTTTCTCTCCCTGAAAAAGTGGGGGATCTGAACAGGGACCAAGAGGGGGTTTAAAAATAGAGCAGTTTATAAATTGGGAAAAAGCTCCCCGAAACATGGGGGATCTTTTACAGGGACCAAGAGTGGTAATACATAGCGTAGGTTCCCACCTGTATTGGAGGTCCCTAAATCAAAGTAGCAAAAAAAATCTTTTCCCCAAAAAATTTCCCATGTTTTTTTTTGATTGTTTTTTTGTGCCCAGGGAGTGCGCTGCTGATACTAATTGTGTTTGGCTTTTAAATTAAGGATTTTAAAAAAACCCAAAGAACAAGTAAGTGGTAAAGATCCCCCCATAGTAAAGGCCACAAACAGCTAAATGTGCTTCACATTATTCCACTATTCATACACAGCGAGTAGGGAATAATGAAAAAGCAACTGATCCAAGATATCAGCTCCCATCATCAAGCGAGTCATTATAATACTATGAAGGTCCCACATACAAGTAGCTCCCGGTTTTTACAACCAATAACCTAGAATTCTGAAGACTAAAGATCATTGAAGCTGCTTATATGAAATAGATCCTATAACATAACGAATAAACTACACTTTTTATACTAAAGACAAAGCAATTACGGGAACGAAAAAAAATGGTTTTTTTGGTGCCTAGAAATTTTGCCTTTATTCTGGGTATCTGAGAGCTGCTGAGTCCGAAAAATCCTATTCATTTTGTTTACGGGTTAGTTTCTTTGGGTGTTGAATTTCAAATTCTACATTTTTTCTTGTTTATTATTTGGGTATAAGTCTGTAGTGCAGAGGAATAGAATTGGATTTGCTCAGCACTTTCATGCTTTTGTTTCCATGTGTTCTTTAAATGTTCTAAAATGTATGGGTGACATGCATGTACAGGGCTGCAGCAGTATTCGGCGCCCTTTTCAGCCAGAAAACTGGGCCCCTGGTTTTTCTAGATGTAGGCAGGCGCACCCCAAAAATTGGGGCCGCATTTGTGTCGCCCCTGTACTTTTTTTAATGCCCCTTTAAGATGTGGCGGCAAAAATGGGGAATCCCCCCCCCAAAAACCTTATAAATTCTACCCATTTTTGACTTTTTAAGGGAAAAAAAAAGGGCCCATTTAATGCGGGGAACGCCAGATCATTTTACTTTTTGGTTTCCGGGAGCCCCCTGTTTGCCCGTTTTGGAGCTAGAAAGCCCCAAAATTTATGCCCGGGGCATTTACAAAAAGTTTTAGATTTTGGCGCAGTCTACACTTTTTTTAAAAGGGATTTAGAAACGGGGCCAAAAGCCCGGACCCATCCCAATCGCTAAAGGTCTTTTCTTTTTCCATAAAAAATTTTCCCCAAAATTTTCCTTTAAATACAATAGTGGTGGGGGAAAAGGGGGGGAAAATTTGAAAAAAGGAAAAATTTGGTAAGATGGCAAAAAATTAGAGCTTTTTGGGGGAAATGGGGTGTTTTTTCTAAATCAGCGCCAAAAACACCCCCTAAAAACAGGTCCAACTTTTAAGGCGCCAAAATGAGTGTTCCCCAGTGTTACATTGTTGCACTTATGCAGTAGACACCAATTAAAGGGGTTCTCTGCGCCCCTTTTTTCTATTTTTTTAAATGAGCTTTTACAATGATTAATAGGGTGTTCAACGTAGAACCCAAATAAATCACCCCAAAATCTTTTGGGGGTTTGCGAAACGTTTTTAAATTTCCCCTGAAAAAAAAGTCACCATGGGGGAACATTAAGTTTATCTGTCTCTTTAGTTAATTTTTCAGAAAAAAAGTTTAATGGGGCCCAAGGCGGGAGTTTGGGGTAGGCACGGGTTTTAGGCTATCGCCTAGGGCGCCAAAACCTCTGCCTCCACAGGGGGCACAGGAAAGGGCCGGTTTTGAAGCGGGCCGGTTCCTTTCCATAAAGGTGGTGGCGTTAGTCACAGGGCCCACCTTCCGAGCGGGGGGTTTCAGGAGTTTACCTTTCCCCCCCCCCCCCCCCAAGGGCCCAATGGGGGGGAAATTTAGGGGGCGGGAAAGGGGAGCGGGGGCGGGGATCTTTTTTTTCGGCAGGGGAGGTTGCACACTACCCTAAACCCCCCTTTGCGTGATTTTAAGTTTTCTTTTTTTGGACGGGAAGTTTCCAGAGCAGGGCTTGCGGGGGGAAGGTGGGCGGGGGTTTTGGGCCCCCGCCCTTTCCGAGTGAGAAGAAAGAAGTTGGGAGCTCTCCAAAACGGGGTGAGGGGTTTATTTAAGTGAGAGGGGGGACGGGTTTCAGGGGAAAGGCCCTGGTGCAGGGGGGAAAAGGGGCGGGTTGCAGGGGGGGGGAGGGGGGACTGGGCGGGGGGGAGAGAGGGATTTGGTGCGGGGGGGGGAGAGAGGACGGGTTTGCGGGGGGAAAAGAGGGTTTTTGGTGCGGGGGGGAAGGGGGCCCTGGGCAGGGGGGAGAGACCGGTGCAGGGGAGAGAGGCCCTGGTGCCGGGGGAGAGAGGACCGGGTGCAGGGGGGAGAGGGACCTTGGAGGGGGGGGGGGGGAAAAGGGGGGCCCCGGGTGCAGGGGGGAAAAGAGGGACTGGTGCGGGGGAGAGAGGGACTGGTGAGGGGGGAGAGGAGGGTTTGCGGGGGGAAGAGAGGACCTGGGGGCGGGGGGGAAGAGGGGGCCCGGGTTGCGGGGGGGAAGAGGGGACCTGGTGCGGGGGGAAAGGGGAACCTGGTGGGGGGGACTAGAAAACTGTGCAGGGGGAGGGGGAATGGGGGCCGGGGTGGAAGAAAAAAAACTTTTTAAAGGGGGAAGGAGGGTCTGGTGCAGGGGAGAGGGGGGCCCTTGGGGGGGGGGAAGAGGGGGGCCCTGGTGCAAGGGAAAATTTTTAGGGGGGGAAAATTTTGGGCGGGGGGGAAGAAAAGGACCGGGTTTGCGGGGGAAGGGGGAAAAACCTGGTGGGGGAGAGAGAGGCCCCTGGGGGCGGGGAAGAGGGGAAACCTTTGCGGGGGGAAGGGGGGCCCTGGTGAGGGGGAGAAACCTGGTGCGGGGAAAAAGAGGACCGGGTGCGGGGGGGAGACAACCTGGTGCGGGGAAGAGAACCGGGTTTGTAGGGGGAAAAAAATTAGGGGTTGGAGGGGATTTTTTTGGGGGGGGCAGCCTCTAAAAAAAAAAGGGAAAAAGGAAAATTTTAAAAGGGGGCTTGTTCCCCAAGCGTGTTTAGACCCAAAAAAATTGCACCCAAAATAAAACAGCAGAAATTTCGGATCCTAAACGGATCCAAAGGGAATCCAACCCCAGTTCCTTTTTTTTTGCATTTTGGGCTGCTGCAGGATCGAAACCCCAAAATAGTTTATCTTTGGGCCCCGGCGGGCGTTTTTGGGGCCCAAAGAATTGAAAACCCAATTCTTGGAAAGGATATGAAATTCGAACTCTGTGCGTGTTTTACTTTGCGACCCGTGAAAAATTTTCACACTGCTAAATGTCGATTCCATATTTGGATCCCCCTAGACGGACCCGAACTGCTTTCTAAAAGCGAATTTTTCTAAAGGGGGCCCCGGAGAACACTGGCAGTTTAAGCTTTAAATCCGCACCGGAAGGATAAAATGCTTAAAATTTTTCAGCAGTTGTTTTTTTTCTCTCCCCTCTTTAGAGAAACTCCCCCCTGCTTCTCCCCCTCCACCCCTTTGGTTTTTTAAAGGGAAAGATTTTTAACCGGACCCTTTAAAGGGGGATGCCCCCACTGCAGGGGGTTTTCCGCCGGGGCGGTTTTGCCCCCCGGGCCGGGCAAAACTTGGGCTTGCCAATCTTCCGCCCGGTTTTCGGAGGAAATCTGGGGGGAATGTGAAGGGGGAGTCCCTCATCGCGGAGAAAAGCCCCCCCCCGGGGGGGGACGGCCTCCCAAAACGGGGACAAAAAAACCGCCGGAAAACCCGGGCCGGAATTTGTGGGGGCCCTGGGAGAACGCCCCCCTAAGGCTCCGTCAAACAAAAAAATTTTCCCCAAAGTCGGTTTTTGACGGGATTAAATTTTTCAAATTGGGGTTAGATTGGTTCATTTGAAGGTGGGATGTTTTGCTTTTTTCCCTTTCTTTTTTCTTGTTTTCTGTGTTTTTTCCTGGGGGTTTTTTTATGTGCGATGCTTGTATCTCATCCTGGATGACCACACAGGAAGGGGAGCATTCATGGTGCAAACTGTGTCATATACTTGACTGGACCCTGGTGATGCCCCCCGGTGGTGAACCAAGAAAATCTTAGCTTGATATATGCAAAGAAGAAAACCTCAAAACCCAAAATAACTAAAAAGGGAAAAAAAAAAAAAAAAAATAAGTAAGAAAGGGGAAAAAAATTGGCCCTTAAAACGAACTTTTAATCCCAAAAAATTTTAAAAAAAAATGCGGGGTTTCTTTTTTCCCCCTTTAATCTTGGGAGAACAGAGAAATTTTTAAAGAAAACCTTTGTTTTGGGTTACCCCCTTTTCCCCGAAAACAAAAAAAACACAGGATGGTTGCCCTGTTTAAGGGGCGTTCCTGTCCCCCCTTTGGACCCTAAGATGGTGCCCGGGGTTTTAAATCATTCAGCTTGTTGGGGGGTTGGGGGAAAGGGAGATTTTCCCGTGGTTACGGGAACAGGGGGGGGTGGTAGTATTTTGTGGGAGTAGTAGTATTTTTTGAAGATTTTGTTAGTGAGTTAGTTAATCTTTTGGGTTTTAAAGGGGGGAAATGCCCCAAATTTTTTGGTTTTGCGACAAGAACCTGGGCTCATGAGTCATATCCGTGAGTTTTGGAAAATATAGAGGCCCGCCAAAAAAGGTAGCCAAGAGATCGAGGAGCTGAGTTGGAGAGCCAGCACCTCTGAGAGGAGAAGTTTAGAGTTTTTAAGTAGGGAAACCCCCCTTATGCGGATTTTGGGAGCTGCTCAAACACCTCAATGGACAATAAGCAAAGTACCAGTGCTGAGGCTATTCTATGGATGTGAAGTGTGTTGATCACTCGACAATAATAAATTTGGTTTTTGCTTTTCCCCCCAAACGGGGCCGCCCCGCTCGGTTTGTTTGCGTTTGATCGTAACCCCCCCGGGTGATCTTTTTCTGTAAAAATCCAACTGAAAAAACCCCCCCCTTAAAACCTAAATTTTGGGAAAACCCCATTTTGGGAGCCCACACAACTCAGATTCTCTTGAGATTAAATTGCAAAATTGCAGTTTTTACAAAACCCTACAGAGATGAATGGCACTCGTTTTCTGACTTAAATCCAGCAGAAATAAGCAACTTAAAATCCACGTCGAAACCGCATCAAAATACTCCTCGGTCAACGTGATTTGAGAATTCGGGTTTTCAAACGGGGGGGAAATTTTGACATTTGCCCGTGGGGGGCGAAACCTTAAAGGGGTTGTCTCACTACAAAAATTAATCTTACCTCGGGTTCTTTTTTTGGTTTAAATTTGAAATCAGAGGCTTTTTAATTGCTTCAATTTGGCTGCAATTTAGAAGCCGGCCGTAGCAAAACAACCGCGCTGGCGCCTATCAGGGAGTTTTGAAACGGGGTCTGTACCCTTTAGCGACTAGGGCTGAGGCCCCCCATACAAAGGGGTTTTAAAAAAAAGGGGTTTGGACATTTTTTAAGGGGACCCCATTTTGAAATTGTGCGGGTTTTTGCAAATCTTTAAAAAAGCAGCGTTTCCCTTTTGTAGGAGACGACCCCTTTAAGTTAAGATAAAATACTTCAATTTTCAGTAGTGTTTTTTCTTCCCTGCCTCTGTCTCTTTTCCGAAGCTCACTCCCGCTTCTCTCCCTCCATCCATTGACTCTAATGGGCAGCATGTAACCTGATCCCTAAGTGAGCTGATCACCCATTTCATCTCTCACAATGGATTTTAGCAGTAAATATAGAGAAAAGGATCATGGCAGGAAGGAGCAAACAAGATGGTTTATTAAAGGAGAAAAAGGTATTATCTGTAATGAGACTTATTGCAAAGCTTTTTTTTATATCTACTTGAGTTGTCTAAACTGGGCAACTGCTTTAAGCAAATAATTATATTTCCCTCTAAGTAAATAAGATCAAAGACAAAAAGTTACGGTTATAGGTTAAAGCGAAATATGATATTCTCTGGACAAGCAGACTTAGGGCCTTATGTATGAACCCTGTCGAGCAGTGAGACTACCTTTTTCCCATAGCAACCAATCAGAGCTCATAGCGACTAATCAGAGCCCATAGCAACCAATCAGATTCCATAGCAACCAATTAGAGCTCATAGCGACCAATCAGATCCCATAGTAACCAATCAGAGCTCTTAGCAACCAATTTGAGCTCATATTGACCAATCAGATCCCATAGCAACTAATCAGAGCTCATAGCAACCAATTTGAGCTCATATTGACCAATCAGAGCTCATAGCGACCAATCAGAACACAAATCAACCAATCAGAGCTCATAGCAACCAATCAGAGCTCATAGAGACCAATCAGAGCCCATAGCAACCAATCACAGCCCATACTAACCAATCAGAGCTCATAACAACTAATCAGAGCTCATAGTAACCAATCAGAGCCCATAGGGACCAATCAGAGCTCAGCACAACCAATCAGAACCCATAGCAACCAGTCAGAGCTCATAGCAACCAATCAGATCTCATAGCAACCAATCAGAGCTCATAGCAACCAATCAGAGCCTATACCAACCAATCAAAGCTCATAATAACCAATCAGAGCCCATAGCAACCAATCACCCGCTCAAAAGCAACCAATCAAGGGCCCATGGAAAACCAATAAGAGCTCATAGCAACCAATCAGAGCTCAGCAGATTGGTTGCTATGAGCTCTGATTGGTTGCTATGAGCTCTGGTTGCTATTGGCTGTGATTGGTTGCTATGGGCTCTGGTTGCTATGAGCTCTGATTGGTTACTATGAGCTCTGATTGGTTGCTATGAGCTCTGATTAGTCGCTATGAGCTCTGATTGGTTGCTATGGGCTCTGATTAGTCGCTATGAGCTCTGATTGGTTGCTATGAGCTCTGATTAGTAGCTATGGGCTCTGATTGGTTGCTGTGGGCTGTGCTAAATTGCTATGAGCGCAGATTGGTAGCTATGAGTGCTGATTGGTCTCTATGAGCGCAGATTGGTTGCTATGAGCGCTGATTGGTTGCTATGAGCGCTGATTGGTCTCGATGAGTGCTGATTGGTCTCTATGAGCGCTGATTGGTCGCTATAGGCTCTGATTGGTTGCTATGAGCGCTGATTGGTTGCTATGAGCTCTGATTAGTCGCTATGAGCTCTGATTGGTTACTATGATTTCTGATTGGTTGCTATGAGCTCTGATTAGTCGCTATAACCCTCTGATTGGTTGCTATGGGCTCTGATTAGCCCGCTATAAGCTCTGATTGGTTGCTTTGGGTGGGGGGTGAGGGCGATTGCCGCTATGGGCTCTAAATTGGGTTTTGCTGTGGGCTGTGCTCCAATTGCTATGACGCTGATTGGTCGCTATGAGCGCTGATTGGTCGCTATGGAGCGCTGATTGGTCGTAGTCGCTGATTGGTCCTATGAGCTCTGATTGGTTGCTATTAAGCGCGATTGGTTGCAAAGGACAACAAAGAAAAGTCTTCTCTTTTTGACAGTTTTAAATAACTAAATCCTTCAATGTGAAAATCCCCTAACCCAAAGACCAACTTCTTGTGATCGCAAAAAGTATGGGGGCCCTTTAAATAGTAAAAACAAGGCACTCAAAAACCGTTCCCCTTCTTCACCTTACGGGAAAACCCAATGAAAAAAACCTTCTCCCCTCTAAAAAAGCTTTCCGGGTAAATTCCTCATTATATGTGAAAGCGCGAAACTTGTCTTTCCCGACTGTATAATAGGTTTTCTCTAAAGTCCCAAATAATATGATTTTATCCCCCGGGTTTTGGGAGCTTTGCGGGAAACTTCCTGAGATACCTCCTGTAATCCTCTTCATCTCTGCAGATATTATCTAGAAGCAGAGCACTGAGGATACAATCTGCCGGGGGCAAGACCATCGGCTCCAGGATATTCCCCTTTGCCCCGGGTCACTTTTTTGGGCCCAGGAAACCGCGGGGAATCCCCCCTTTCCCCCCCTTTTTTTAGCGGGGGAAAACTGAAAAAATGGGAAACGGATAAGGTAATTGACTTTTCCCCCCCGGTGGGCCTTTAAATATGGCGGCACATAAAGCTCAGAAATTTAAACGCTGTTTAAATTTGCTTCTAAAACTTTTAACCAGGGGGGGGGAAAAAAAACCGGGGGACAGATATACACTCCCCCCGGGCCCCCGGGCCCCTCTTGGGGGCCCCCGGCCCCGGGGGCACTGCTAATACGTCTCTCCCCCAATATTTTAAACCCCTTTCGCCCGTTGAAATGGGGCAGTAAATCAGAGCCCCCTGCAGTGCAGCCCCCCTCCTGTACACACTCCCCGAACGGGGAAACTTAAAAATAAAGCCGAAAGCTCAGCCCATTGTCGGGTCATGGGGAGGGAGGTGCCCCTCGGCACGGCGGGTGGCAGGCTGTTCTTCTGCCCACCTCCTCAAATTTTTCCCTTTTTACCTGCTGTTTAGCCCCAAAATTCCCGAAAAATTCCCTGGTGACCCAGGTACATTTTTTGTGAAAGTAAAATGTTTTATACATGGGGGGTGTATGTATCTGCTTGTGTACATTTTTTGGAAAGGGTTTTTTCCTGTGTGTACATGAGTGTGAAACGTTTTCCTCCCATGTGTGAAACATGGTTTTTGCATGGGGCCCCGTTCCAGCCTTTTTTTTTAAAAAAATGAAGGATCGGCCTGTCAGACTAATCTCTTCACTTCTCAGAGGGGGTTTATTTCCAACGGAAACGGGGTGGGGCCCAATGGATTTCAAAATTTTTTGGGGATTTTTCAAAAAGCATTTGAAACTTTTTTTAAACATAAAAGGTTGGGTAAGTAAAATGAGAATGCTTGGACGGGGGGGAAAATGTGTGAAAATTTGGGTAAGCCCCCTTGGCTCCCCTGAAAGAAAACAAAGGGTAGAAATTAAAACGGTAAAATACTAGACTGGATCCCTTTACTAGGGGGGGTTACCACAAGGCAGTTTTGGGGCCCTATCCTCTTTAAACATTTTCATTAATGAACTTTCACAAAGGGGTTTCAACAGTAAATATCGATTTTGCAGATGATACTAAGCTCTGTAAAGGAATCCCCCACAATGGAGGGTAAAGTGTTATTACAAAGGGGTCTGGACAGTTGGAGGCCTGGGGAAGGGAAAAAGGGAATAGTTTTAACACTATAAATTCCCAAAGGGAAAGCACAGGGGAGGAAAAATTTCCCTTACAAGATTTAAAGTTAAATGGAAAAACAATGGGTAAGGGCTTGGAGAAGGACTTGGGGAACCTGGGGACCCTTAAAATTAACTGTACAGCCATGTCAGGCAGCAGCTGCCCAGGTGAATTTTTTCATGGGGTTTTTTATTTAAAAAGGGGGAGAGAAGGGAAAATGAAAGAGAACATTTTTCTCCCATTAAACAAGTCACGGTCAGAACCCACAGGGGGTATTGTGAAAATTTGTTGGCACCATTTCACAAAAGACAATGTAAAAGCTTGAACAGGGACAAAAAGGGGGGCCCAAAAAAAATAATAAAAAAGGGCTGGGGGGACGCAAACCCAGAAAGATTAGCAAGATTAGGGTTAATTTTAGTTTAGAGAAAAAACGGGTTTTGGGGGGACATAATAATTTTGTTTTAAAAAACTTTAAAGGTCAATATAGAAAATCTCCCCCAAAATTTTTTTATACCCAGGAAATGTAACTAAAACAAGGGGGCTCCTCTACGTTTTTGAGGAAAGAAATTTCCCAAAATAAAAATAGAAAGGGGTTCTTTTCTGAAGAAGAGAGGAGGAAATGTGGAACTCTCTGCAGAGGAAAAATTTTCCATGGGAAAATTTTCCCAACAAAAGTTCAAAAGGGGTTGGATGCATTTCTGGAGGCTTTAAAAAAATAACAAGTTTTTAGTGACCGGGATTTTGGAGAAGGGGCTGGAGACATTTCTAATTTTAATAAAAAGAACAAGTTTAGTGACCCTGCCTTTTTTAAAAAGGGTCTGGATACATTTCTGATGTAAAAAATTAAAAAATTTTTAGGGACCAAAGGGTTCGGAGAAGGGGCTGGATACATTTCTAGATGTAATAAAAATAACAAAGGGTTTTAGTGGGCCCGGATTCTGGGGAAGGGTCCCCGGGGTACATTTTTAGATGTAAAAATATAACAAGTTATAAATGGCCCCCGGGGGATTCTGGGGAGGGGCTTTTACAAGGGATTTATTCCGAAAAGCCAGAATTTGGGGTCAGGAAGGAATTTTTCCCATAAATGAGGACAATTTGCTTCTAAACCCATGGGGGTTTTTGCCCTTTCCCCTTTGGGTCCAAAAACTTTAACACTTTAGCAACACTTTTTAAAAAATGGGCTGAACTGGATGGACGTATTCTTTTTTCGGGGCCGAACAAACTATGTAACTAGTAACATTAACTTCGGGGGGTAAAGGTCGGATGTGTGTACATTGGTTTTTAAAGTGTCTGGGTTTGTTATACCCTGGGTATGTTGAATGTTCTTTCATGTTTTTTACATGATGGGGTAAATTTTTCTAAATGTGTTTACCTGGGGGTTTACGTGTCTGCATTGTGTAAAATATTTTGGGGTTTTTCATGGGGGTTCCGGCGTGTGACCTGCATGTGGAAACCTCGTGTAAAGGGGGTTTTGTCTGGGGTGTGGGGGGAATGCCCGGGGTGGGGGTGGGATTTGGGCTAAACGTATGACTGGGGGTTGTGGGGTGTGTCAACGTATGAAAAGGGGGTTTTTTGGGGGTTTGGGCTAGCGTATGAAATGACTGTGGGGATGTGGGCTACTTATGACTGCCGTTTGCGGGAAAGTGTCAAACGTAAGACTAGGTCGAGTTTCGGGATTTTTTCTTGCGTATGACCCGGTTTGCGGGGTGTGTCCCGGCGTATACCCGGCGGGGGCGGGTTTTGGGCCCGGCGTAAAGACTGGGGGTGTGCGGGATGGTCTAAACGAAAGACTGGCCTGGTTGGGGGATGGTCTAAGCGTATGACTGGCGTGTGCGGGTTTGTCTAACGTATGACTGCCGTGTGGGGGGAAAGTGGTGCTTTTGACTGGGCCCTGTGCGGGATGTTTTCCCAGCGTATGACTGGCGTGTGCGGGAAAGTGTCCCGGCGTAAACTGGCTTGTGTGGGAAGTTTTCCCGGCTTTTGGGCTTTTACAAAGTGTGGGATGTTCCTTGGGGGTATGACTGACGTGTGTGGGATGTGGGCTGGTGTATGACTGACGTGTGTGGGATTTTTCCGGGGGTATGAACTGACCTTGTGGGGGGATTTGCCTTGGGCGTATGACTGGCGTGTGTGGGATGTGTCTGGCGTATGACTGACATGTGTGGGATGTGTCTGGCGTATGACTGACGTGTGTGGGATGTGTCTGGTGTATGACTGCCGTGTGCGGGAATTGTCTGGTGTACACTATTATTTCCGTTATTCTTGACAGAACATGTGATACTTTTTTTTTTTTTTTTTTTGGACCGTAGGGGGGGGGGGGGCCCATTGAAAAGTTTGCGATGGGGCCCTACCATTTCTAGTTACGCCCCTGACTGTTACAATGACATGACTTAAAGGGGATTTCTCACACTGATCGGCTTTTAACATGTAGGGACAAGTAATTGACAACTTCTTCTAAAGCATTTGCTTTGTTAATTTTTCTTTGGTCAGGAAATAAAGAAGATTTTATTGCCTCTGAGGGTACGTCCCCACTCAGCTGGTTTTCAGTCGGATTCACGGACGGTTTTCGGATCTGTATAGCGACTGGCAACATTTTACATTGACTTAAATAGAAAATCCGTGCAGTGGTCCACACTGAACAGATTTTCCGCCGGACGGTTTTTGACACCGCCGTCATTCCTAAAAACTTAGAACATGTTCGTTCTTCCTTCTGGTTTTCGGGCGGAACATGTGAAAGTGAAGGGGGGGGCGGCTTGAATCTGCAAACCGCAGACAAAAGCCGTCCACCGGTGTGCCAAAAAGACGACAAAATACCAGTTGGTTTTGTCAATGCCGTATGAACACACCCTGAGGGTATGTTCACACGGCTTATTTTGGGGCACTTTTCGACGCATATTTCGCAGCATTCTGCACTTAATACGCGGGGAAATACGCCCCATAATTACGGTCATGCATAGCTCTCATAGAGAACTATGGATTACGCCTCCTCTCCCCGCTCGTACAATATGATTGTATTGTACATGCGCGGTGATAAGTGACATGTCAATTATTTGCGGCGAATATGCGCCGCAAGTAATGCATGTCAATGGTGCCGGCGGGCTCCCGGACCCCCTGCACCGCGGGAGTACACATGTATTAGCACGAGCTCCCGAAACACGCGATGTACTGCGGCCCATACTGTATGCGACACAGTACATCGTGTGAACATACCCTTAGAGCAAACAAGTTTATATGGTTACTGGTATCTCTGCCTGCCCTTTTTCTCATCTCTCATTGCTCTAAGCTGCCATCAGTCACTCAGTTTGTCCATGGTGAGTCACCTCCTGCCGAGTCTTATCTCTAGTAACAAACTTTGAAGGCTTCTCATTTAGCTAAGTAAACACCCTTTAGAGCACCCTTGCTTTCTCTTTCCCCTTTTCCTTCCTTTTTCCTCCTTTTCTAAATTTTCCTCCATCTCTCCAGTCCCCCTTCCCTATATCATGATCATTAGTATTACCTTGTTCTTGTCTTCACTTCTCTGTCACCAGCATCTCGTAGGCATATGATCCTTTATATACCTATACCACTATGGGATGTTTCCCCGAAAATAAGGCAGTGTCTTATATTCATTTTTGCTCCTAAAGACGAGCTAAGACTTCTTTTTTAGAGGATGTTTTATTTTTCCATGAACAAGAATTCACATTTATTGTTGAACAAAACATCAACATGTATTAATGGTTTCTGTTTCTGATATTCATCACAAACATCAGCATAAGCACCCAAACTCTGAATTGCATAAAAAAAATGCACGGTTTTAAATTTTCGGGGGGGTCTTAAATTTTGGGGGGAAACAGGGTAGTGTTTTTTAAAAGGGGAAAAAAAAAAGTATTTATCACACCAATTGTGCAAGTTCTCCCCTAAAAAGATAAGCGAGGGCTATGTCTTTCCCAAAAAAGGGGTTAAATAACAAAGTTTTGAGATTAAAGTATTGAGAAAACTTTTGCTATTGCCCAAAATACTTTTTTTCCCCTAATTTAAAAATTAAATTTTTTATAATAAGACAAGGGTTTTTTCGGGATTTGTTTTGAGTTGAGGTCGACCTAGAAAGTCAATGACGGCCCTCTCATTTTTTTAAAAAAAGGGGGGAAATTGCACAATTGGTGGCTGACTAAATACTTTTTTTTCCCCCATTGTATGTTCCCATTGCAGTGATCCACATGAGTAAGGTCTGAATCAGACTGAAACATTGTGGTCACGTCTGCTCTCTGGCTCTATAAATTAAAGGGGTTGTCTCACTACAGGGATCGCTGCTTTTTATGTTAAAACTCAAAAAAAGTCATTTGCAATATGTGTCCTTTAAACAGTGTCCTAGACCTAGATATCCCCTCGTGTATGGGCTGCATCAGCCCCCAAGGTTTATAGCTACAGACCTGTTGGTCCTCCTGATGGCTGAGCACAGGTTGCTATTAGCACAGACCTTTCAATCTCCCTGATAGGCTCCCAGAAAGGTCACTATAGCTACAGACCTTTTGATCTCTCCGGGTAGGCTGCCCACTGGTCCTATAGCGAAAGACCTGTTGGTTCCCCTGATAGGCCCACACTGGTTCATATACAGACCTGTTTGTCTCTCCTGGTAGGCTGCCAGCACTGTCGCATAGCTACAGACCTGTTCGGATCTCTCCTGATAGGCTGCCAGCACTGGTTGCTATAGCTACAGACCTGTTTGATCTCTCCTGGTAGGCTGCCAGAGCTGTTCGCTATAGCTACAGACCTGTTCGGTCTCTCCTGATAGGCTGCCAGCACTGGTTGCTATAGCTACAGACCTGTTTGATCTCTCCTGGTAGGCTGCCGGCACTGGTCGCTATAGCTACAGACCTGTTCGGTCTCTCCTGATAGGCTGTCAGCACTGGTCGCTATAGCTACAGACCTGTTTGATCTCTCCTGGTAGGCTGCCGGCACTGGTCGCTATAGCTACAGACCTGTTCGGTCTCTCCTGATATGCTGCCAGCACTGGTTGCTATAGCTACAGACCTGTTTGATCACTCCTGGTAGGCTGCCAGCACTGGTCGCTATAGCTACAGACCTATTTGATCTCTCCTGATAGGCTGCCAGCCCAGGTCCCTATAGCTACAGGCCTGTTGGATCCCTCCTGATAGGCTGCCAGCACTGGTCGCTCTATCTACAGACCTTTTCGGTCTCTCCTGGTAGGCTACCAGCACAGGTTGCTATAGCTACAGACCGTTCATCTCTCTGATAGCGTCAGCAGTTGCTATACTACAAACCTTTCAATTCTTGATAGGCTGTCAGCACTGGTTGCTATCGCTACAGACCTGTTGTCCTCAGCAGCTCATCACTGCAGGCCAGTAGAAGCAAGTAGACACGCCCCTGAATTCAAAAATGAAACTGAGAAAACGGGACATAGGTAGTGAGACAACCCCTCCAATTTTGGTGGAATAAACGACTCTTTAATTGCACATCAATTGCTCGCGAGTGCTATGGATCTTTATGTATATGTCGGGGGGCTGCACCGTCCTTCCAGGTAGCACCTTCTCTTATTCTGACCGAGTGCCGAACATCTGAATATTTCATAGATCTGCTCCGTATCTCTTGTAAAGTGGCAACAACGACAAGAACATTCGGCTTCCCCTAAAATTTGAACAAATACTTCACCTGCTTCCTTCTATCTCTACATGAAGTCTTGTAGCATGTCCCCAGTCGAAGGCTCCAGTCCGTGTGTTCAGCCATCTTTTCAGCTCGATGATGCATCTGTCACTGACCTTCAGCACTATTATGTACTTGAAAAAGTCACAGGCTGCATACAGATGATGGATCAAGGAACCACCACTGACGTCAATCAAGATATCTCCTTTAACATGACCTGCAGAAACAGTGTCCGAAAATTAAAAACAGCAAATATGCCTGACCCCTATGGAGGTTGCAGATAAGGACTACTTCCCTTCTATCAGAATATGCAGACATTGGTTTCCTAATGCCCAAAAATAACAAATAATCCTGTTCTATGGGGTTTAGATTTAGAGGAATTAATCTATACAGACAAAGAGGTGCTAGAAAAAACAAATGGAGACAGGCGCACCTCGGGTAATATTAGTGTAAAGTGCTGTTGGAGACAAGCTTGTCCTTCCGTGGTTGGAGGCTGCTGAAGTGCTAGTGGACTGCAAGCAGTGTCAGTCTGGTTCCCACCAGTGGAGTTGATTCTTGGGGCCCACCAGTGGGTTGATTCTTGGGGCCCACCAGTGGTGTTGACTCTTGGGGCCCACCATTGAGTTGATTCTTGGGGCCACCATTGAGTTGATTCTTGGGGCCCACCATTGAGTTGATTCTTGGGGCCCCCCATTGAGTTGATTCTTGGGGCCCACCAGTGGAGTTGATTCCTGGGGCCACCAGTAGAGTTTATTCTTGGGGCCCACCAGTGGAGATAATTCTTGGGGCCACCAGTGGAATTGATCCTAGGGGCCCAGCAGTGGAGTTGATTTTTGGGGCCGCCAGCGGAGATGATTCTTGGCGCCACCAGCGAAGATGATGCTTGGGGCCACCAGTGAAGATGATTCTTGGACCCACCAGTGGAGTTGATTCTTGGACCCACCAGTGGAGTTGATTCTTGGACCCCACCAGGAGTTTGATTCTTGGACCACCATGGAGTTTATTCTTGGAGCCCCAGTGAAGGTGATTCTTGGGGCTCACCAGTGAAGATGATTCTAGGGGCCACCAGTGGAGTTGGTTATTTGGGTCACCAGTGAAGATGATTATAGGGGCCAGTAGTGGAGTTGGTTCTTTGGGTCAGCAATGAATTTTATTCTTGGCACCCACCAATGGAGTTGATTATTGGTGTCTACCAGTGACGTTGATTCTTGGGGCCCACCAGTGGAGATGATTCTAGGGGCCACTAGTAGAGATAATTCTTGGGACCCACCAGTGGAGTTGATTATTGGGGACCGTCGGTGGAGCTGATTCATGGAGCCCACCCTACAGCTACTATACATGACTGGACATGTCTCTTACTTTGCACCTGCCTTTCTCCCTGACAACCAGTCCTACTATTCTCAGTGGTCCACCATGCCCAGTTGCCCACCGGGAATTTCCTCTGTTCCCCTGTGGGCCAGTCTGAGCCTGACTGGAGGCCAAAAAAATGAGACTGGTCTGGGTAAATCTCTACAAGAGGGTTACCTGTGTTGTGAGGAGTCAGGTCCTAAGTGGAGGCAGAGCCTTGCTGTCTAAGACTAGAGAAGAAACCACAAGAGAAAGTAAACCAGTTCACAGACAGGGGTGCACCCTCATTAAGCTAAAATATAACTTGTATTTGTTGCAGTTAAAATATTCAATCCCAAGATAGCCCTGAATGGGTATTCTCTATCTAAGCAGGGCGCCCGCCCCAAAAAGGGGGACCCTACACTTCTTATTCCTGTAATTTCTCATTTATTGGCACAGCAATATCACTCAAATTTTTGTTTTCATAATTGAGACTCCTTCTCACATCTAAAGCTAAGTTATCAATGTAATATCTTCAGTAATAGCTATATTTCTGCAAACCCCTATTGTCCCCGGCCTGATGACCCTTAAATAAGAAATTGCATTTGTATATTTTATATTTCTTGTATTAGGACTAAGTTATATCTGGTTGTGTTCATGGCTTTTTAGATGACCCATGTTGTTAGGTGAATGTATTATTTGTATGAAGATTTGTATTTGTGTATTTGTCTCCAGTGTGGGGCGGCCCTATATATACCTACCTAACTAACTACTGTGGGCCCTGTATATGCACCTATATAACTACTAGGGACCCTATATATTCACCTACCTAACTGTTAGGGGGCCCTATATATATATCTACCTAACTACTGGGGGTCCTATATATACCTACCTAACTGTTAGGGGGCCCTATATATATATCTACCTAACTACTGGGGGCCCTATATAACTACTGGGGATCCTATATATTCACCTACCTAACTGTTGGGGGACCCTATATATACCTACCTAGCTCATGGGGGCCCTATCTATATCTACCTAACTACCGGGGGCCCTATATAGACGACTACCTTACTGCTAGGGGGCCATATATATACCTATCTAAATGCCGGGGCCTGTATATACCTACCTAATTACAGGGGGCCCTATATTTATACCTACCTAACTACTGGGGGTCCTATATATACCTATCTAACTGCTGTGGGGCACTATATATACCTACCTAACTACTGGGGACCCTATATGTTCACCTACCTAACTGTTGGGGGGCCCTATATACACCTACCCAGCTCCTGGGGGCCCTATCTATATCTACCTATCTACTGTGGGCCCTATATATACACCTCCCTAACTACAGAGGACCCTATATATACATCTACTCAGGGGCATTGCTAGGGTCCCAAAACATCTGGTGCTCGGGCCCCCTGTTACGTTTTACTCAGTAGGGCTGCGTTCACATAGCAATTTTTACACTACATCGTGAATTGCACCATGTATTTTTACAAAGAAAAAAAAACGTATGTTGCTGTTGCTAATTTTACACGCATTGTTATGTCCATCCTGTCAGCAGTCACTGTATATTGAAAGTCAGCACTGTATTTTTTTTTAAAATTCCACAATACCAAGAGCCAGTGATATTGGTACTTAGGGATGAAATAATACTGCCAGACCAAGACCAAATTTGACTATTAGTTGCACACAGGCTCTGCAGACAATTAAGTGACTACCGTGCAGTTACATTTAGCAACTAACAGAGGACTTCTCCTTCTCTTCTCCATCCAGCCCGGACCACATGATGACTTCTCCTGACCAAGAATCCTCTCTGCAGAATTTACCAGACAAATATTTTAGAATCCTCACTTTTACAGCACCTATATATTTACCTTCTGGGGTTGGGAGGGTGTCTAACTAATGGAGCCTATATAGGAAAGCATCTTGACACCCCATACCCCACAGCAACCCACTTTCCTATGATAGGAAACATAGTTGTCTGTTGTGGAAGATAAGGAGTCACCCATAGTTCCTATATAGGCTCTCCATTAGGTAGGGAGGTACATAGACAACCCCCATTAGGTAGGTATATAGGACCCCTCGGTAGGTGGGTATAGAGCCCTCCAGTAGGTAGCCATATAACCCACTGGTAGGTAGGTATACAGTCCCCATTAGTATGTAGCTAAGTATATAGGTAGGGTAAGTCGGTAGGTATATAGGCCGCCTCAATAGGTAGACAGATATATATAAACTATCTACAGGGGTCATTATAGTCCCCAATGGTAAGGAGGTATATGTATATGCTAGCCCAGTAAGTAGGTAAAGATATAGGTCTCCCAGTAGGTATGGAGGTATATGGTCCCCATGTAAGTAAATAGGAAAATAGGTTACAAAAACATAAAGTGAATCAGCTCACCAGTCACTTGCGGCCAACAAACACTCCGACCAAGTGAAGGAAAAAACATCTGGCTATTTGATAGTTAGGACTCTGGCACTCTGTAACAATTTCTTTAAAAAAAAAAAAGGTTTAAATCGAAGAACATTGCCTGCCTGTTTATGCGTTTCGAACCACTCTCTGGGTTCTTATTCGTTATCCAGAAAGTGGTTTGAAATGCGTAAGCAGGCAGGCAATGTTCTTCGATTTTAACCTTTTTTTTAAAGGAGGAACTCAATAAAATGTGCGTGTTTTAAAGAAATTGTTACAGAGTGCCAGAATCCTAATTATTCAACTTAATAGTCAAGGTAAATAGGTTCCCTCAGTAGACATATAGGTTGGTAGATACATAGGTTCCCCCAGTAGGTAGGTAGCTATATAGGTTCTATTAGTAGGTTAGGTATATAGGTCCCCACAGTAGGTAGGCAAGTATAAAGATCCCCCAGTAGGCAGGTATACAGGCCCCCCAAAAGGCTAAATTTAAAATCAAACTCCTTTTGATCAATTGGCGTAAGTAACTACAGCTAAGGCCAAGGAGCAGAATACTACTACTTTATTAATGAGCAAGGGCCTTATGCATGAAAACTGTCTAGGCCAAAGACTGTCTTTGTTGCCCATAGTAACCAATCAGACCTCATAACAACTAATCAGACCTCATAGCAACTAATCAGAGCCCATAGCAACTAATCAGAGCTCAGCTTTCATTTCCAGATTCTATATGTAATGAAAGCTGAGCTCTGATTGGTTGTTATGGGCTCTGGTTGGCTACTGTGGGTGCTGATTGGTTGCTATGGGCAACAAAGATAGTTTAACTACCAGACAGTTTTCATACATAAGGACCAAAATGACCCAAAAAATGCAAATTTGATGTTTGGGATTTTCTGTCTTGTAAGGCATTTACTGTTTTTATTTGCAAAATGACAAAAAGGGGTGTGACTTAAATTTTTAATATTTTCTTATCTTTTATATAATTTTTAAACTTTTTTTTTTTTAACTTAACATTAAGTCCCCTAGGGTACACTGTTCTACAACATACATATATATTTAATATGTTTAAGGCTGATTAGAGTTGATGATGAGGAAAGGGTGGTGTACATGTTTTTTTTTGTGTGTTTGTTATGGCAGCCATGGGCACTCTATGGTCACGATACAGGGTGTTAATGAAGACAGAGGTAGCTGACATAATCGGCATGGTAGAGAGAACAGGCTTTACACTGGTTCTTTTTACTAAACCTTTGAAACAAGTGATCTGCCCCAAGCACATGAAATCTGCAAATTTATTGAACGGGATTTAAACCATTTGATACACTGAAATTATTATCCCTGATTAAAAACATAACTTTTACTAGATTTCTAAATGGTGTACAATCGTAACCCCTAAAAAATCCACTACATACCTGATGATACCGCATTCGGTGTACTACACGTCAGTGGGAGTGAAATCGCCCCGATAAAGGAACGGCCCTCCAGCTTCTGTTGGATTACAGATATATTTATATTTTAGACGTGTGTACAATCTACCTTATAATCACAGCTATCCAATGCTACATGCCAATCTCCGTTTTTGGCAGGGGGGTACCGCTATTTGGGGCACCCGCACCCCCACCCGCCCTCCCGGGGGGGTTTGGCCCTTTTTTTTCCCCCGTAGAGGCGGCGGGGGTCCTTTAAATGAAACCCCCGGGCCGGGGTAGGTGTGGTACTTGGGCCCGGTCCGTTTCCCCCAGGCGGTGAAGCGGCCTGCGCCTGTTCCCTGCCCGGGAACCCCGTGAGCAGGGGGGAGGCAGGAGGATGCTCCCTCCTCCCTCCTCCCCCCGTTGTCCCCGGGCCTTGTGCGCCGTACACAAAATGTCAGGTCACGAGGAAGTGAGGCGGCTGCACTACTTCCCCGTGACCTGAGGAGCGGCTGGAGCGGGCCCTCTGGGGGAGCCCGGGCAGGTAAGTGGATTTTTTATTTTTTTTTATTAGTTTTAGGGGGGGCCCGTTGGCTTCAATGGGGGGGTTACCGGCTACAATGGGGGTCTACCTGGGTACAATGGGGCGTCTACCTAGCTACAATGGGGCAATACCTGGCAACAGAGGGGGCACTACCTGGCTAAAAATGGGGGGCACTACCTGGCAACAGAGAGGGCACTACCTGGCTAACAATGGGGGCACTACCTGGCTACAATGGGGGGGCACTACCTGGCTACAATGGGGGCACAAACTGGAAACTAAAGGGTGCACTACCTGGCTACTAAAGGGGGCACTACCTGGCAACAATGGGGGCACTACCTGGCAACAATGGGGCACTACTGGCTAACAATGGGGCACTACCTGGCTAACGAAAGGGGCACTACCTGGCTAACGATGGGGCACGACCTGGCTAACAATGGGGGGCACTACCTGGCTAACAATGGGGGGCACTACCTGGCTAACAAAGGGGGCACTACCTGGCTACAATGGGGGGCACTACCTGGCTACAATGGGGGCACTACCGGGCAACAATGGGGGCACTACCTGGCTACTAATGGGGGCACTACCTGGCTACTAAAGGGGGTACTACCTGGCTATAATGGGGGCACTACCTGGCTACAATGGGGGGTCTACCTGGCAACAATGGAGGCACTACCTGGCTAACAATGGGGGCATGGGGCAGTGATTACACTGCTCTCCTGTTCCCTGCACAGCATCAGAAGAGTCTGCAGCCGCGGAGCTACAGAGGCTGGCAGTCGCCGCATCGTTGGTTTTCTACAGAGATCCAACAATGCGGCGCTGCTCTAGTGACTGAAGGTGGCCGGAGGACGAATCATTTGGGGCAGCAGGTGTATCATCCAGGGCACGAGCCCCGGAAAAACTACCTAACGACGCCTCTGCACCTACCTAACTACTGGGGGCCCTATATTCACCTACCTATCTACCGGGGGCCCTATATATACACCTACCATACTACTGGGGGGTCCTATATATACACCTACCTTACTGTTGGGGGACCCTATATATACAAATCTAAATACCGGGGCCTATATAGACCTACCTAACTACTGGAGGCCCTATATATACCTACCTAACTAATGCAGGGTTCTATATATACCTACCTAACCACTAGTGGCCCTATATATACCTAACTACTTGGTGCCCTATATATACCTTCCTATCTACTGGAGGCCCTATATTTTCCTACCTAAATAATGCGGGGTTCTATATATACCTACCTATCTACTGGGGGCCCTATATATACACCTACCGAGCTGCTGGGGGGGGGCCTATATATACACCAATATAATTACTGGGAGCCCTATATATACCTACCTAGCTATTAGCGGGCCCTATATATTATATATATATATATATATATATATATATCTACCTAACTACTGGGGGCCCTATATATAGACCTACTTAACTGCTGGGGGCCCGATATATACACCAATATAACTGTTGGGGGGCTCTATAATTACCTAACTACAGGGGGCCTATATATACCCACATTACTACTGGGGGCCCTTTATATACACCTAACTACAGTGGGCCTTTATATATATATATACCTAACTACTGGTGGCCCTATATACACATACCTAACTACTGGAGGCCCTATATATTCCTAACTACAGGGGGCCCTATATATACCTACCTAACTACTGGGAGCCCTATATATACCTAACTACAGGGGGCCCTATATATACCTACCTAACTAATGCGGGGTTCTATATATACCTACCTATCTACTGGGGGCCCTATATATACACCTACCTAGCTGCTGGGGGGGCCTATATATACACCAATATAATTACTGGGAGCCCTATATATACCTACCTAGCTATTAGCGGGCCCTATATATATATATATCTACCTAACTACTGGGGGCCCTATATATACACCAACCTAACTACGGGGGGCCCTATATATACACCAATATAACTGTTGAGGGGCTCTATAATTACCTAACTACAGGGGGCCTATATATACCCACATTACTACTGGGGGCCCTTTATATACACCTAACTACAGTGGGCCTTATATATATATATATATATATATATATATATATATTTATATATATATATATACTGTATATATATATACTGTATATATATATATATACCTAACTACTGGTGGCCCTATATACACATACCTAACTACTGGAGGCCCTATATATACCTAACTACAGGGGGCCCTATATATACCTACCTATCTACTGGGGGCCCTATATACACCTACCTAACTACTGGGAGCCCTATATACCTAACTACAGGGGGCCCTATATATACCTACCTAACTACTGGGGGCCCTATATACACCTACCTAACTACTGGGGGCCCTATATATACCTAATTTACTACTGGGGGCCTTACCTATCTACTGGTTGCCATATATATACCTACCTAACTAACTATTTGGGGCTCTGTATACACCTACCTAACTACTGGGGGGGTAGACTCTATATACACTTACCTAAATACTGGTGGACAGTATATACCTCCCTACCAGCTGGTGTACCTATGTACCTACTTACCTATGGGGAGCCCTACATTACCACCTACCTACTGGGGTTAGACCCTATATACACGTACCTTATTACTGTGGGAATTTTTTTTCACCACCTCTAGCTGGTGGACCTATGTACCTACTTACCTATGGGGAACCCTACATTACCACCTACCTACTGGGGGTCCTATGTGCCTACTTACCTACTGGGTGGTCCTATATACTTACCTACTAGAAAGGGCCCTATATGCCTACCTATCTACTGGGGAACCTTATATACCTACTTATTAGGGAGGCCTTTATACTTACCTACTGGGGGCCTATGTACCTACTTAGTGGGGAAGCCTTATATACTGTACCTATCTACTCTCCTTTTAGGTAGGTTAGACCCTATAAATTAGTCATGTACGAAGGCAGACTCTTCATATTAAGTAGGTAAACTTCCCCTTCAGTATAGGGTTCCCTTCAACTACCTATTGTGGGCACTATATAGCTACCTATTTGGGAGTGGGGCTATATTGAAGGGGAAGTTTACCTACTTAATATGAAAAGTCTGCCACTTATCCGACTAATTTTTAACTTCACTGGGGGAACTTTCACAGTTTGGAGTCTAACATGTTTGTGTGGAAAATTCTGCAGGGACGAGATGTGGCCGAGAGAAGTCGCCATGACAGTCTGGACTGGATGAAGAAAGAAAAGAGTGAAGGACTCTCATCAGAAAAGACGTCACCTGCGAGTCACTAAATGTAACTGTCCTGTAATCACATATATGGCTGCAGAGCCTGTGTACACTGCTATTATTATTATTAGTATTTTTTTTTGTATAGCTCCATTGATTGCAGGGCGCTGTACATTCGAGGGGGTTACATACATTACATAAGTCAAATGAGTACAATGATAAGTGAATAATGACAATTGGCACGACAGAGGGAGAGAGGACCCTACCCGCGAGGGCTTACAATCTACAAGGAGGGGGAAAGAGACCGGAGGTGAGGGGCAGACATGTCTGTGGAGGAGTAGTGACAAGATTAGTGAAGGTTATAGGCAAGCCTGAAGAAATGGGGTTTTCAGGTTGCTTTTGAAGCTGGTGAAAGTGGAGGAGAGTCGGATGTGTTGGGGCAGTGAGTTCCAGAGTGTGGGGGAAGCACGAGAGAAGTCTTGGAGATGTTTGTGTGAGGAGCTGATAAGAGGAGAGCAGAGGAGAAGGTCCTGTAAGGATTGGAGATTGTGTAAGGGGAGATATTTGGAAATTAGGGCAGAGATGTTATGGAAGGGGAGAGGTCATGGAGAGCCTTGTAGGTCATGGTTAGCAGCTTGAAATGAATTCGCTGGGCAATGGGAAGCCAGTGAAGGGATTGGCAGAGGGGAGAGGCAGAGGAGTAGCGATGAGAGAGGTGGATAAGACGGGCAGCAGAGTTAAGGATGGATTGGAGGGGAGCGAGGGTGCTAGATGGGAGTCCACTGAGAAGGATGTTGCAGTAGTCTAGGCGGGAGATGACAAGGGCATGGACCAGCATTTTTGTAGTGTCATAGTTGAGGAATGAGCGGATGCGAGAGATGTTTTTCAGGTGGAGGCGGCAGGCAGAGGTGAGGGTTTGGATGTGTGGTTTGAAAGATAGAGCGGAGTCTAGGACTATCTACCACTATATGCTATCTACCACTATATGGTACCACTTCCGTATGGTTGTTATATACAGTCTGTGGGGCACCTGTTTACACTGATATCTACCACTATATGGTCACCATATCACCGTATGGTGGTAATATGCAGTCTGTAGGGCACCTGTGTACACTGGTATGTACCACTATATGGCGGTAATAGTAGTCTTAGTGTAACGGTTTACATTCAGTACCAGTACGATGGTATTATTCAGGCCATTTATGGTGGTGATATTTAGGGATGATGTACCGGTATTAATAGGTGCTTGTGTATTTTTGTTATTGGTATTGGTCTTGGTATACTGGTTTGTCAGTAACAGTATGTGGTATTAGTCACTATGTGGTAGTGATATGTGGGGTATTATTTGGATATTGTTGTTATTGGTAAGATTGGTCTTGCTATACGGGGTTGGTCAGTAATATTATGGTGGTGTTAGTCCCTATATAGTGGTGACATGTGCTAACAACGTGGCCCACGTATACATACTGACTCGCAGAATACAGATAAGTCATTTAAACTGCTCAGTGTAAATTCCAACAACAACTAAACCTAAAAAACAAAAGCACAGTTGCATTTTTTTCCAGGGGGAATGGAGGGAACAGACACTTCGCTGTATAACTTATTTTTCTTTGTCCCCATTTGAAATTAATTTTCTTCTTTTGGACAATCCCTTTAAATGGAAACAATTTTGTACAGCGCGCTACACCGCAGGGCATCCGTTACATCAAGTCGGGAACCTGTCGTTCAAAAGTATTGATCAACAGATGGTGTCTGGGGATAGAGGGGCCCCCAAGAAGTTTTGCACCCGGGCCCATGAGTTTTTAGCTACGCCCCTGGGGTGGGTGATGGTTTAGACATAATGGGCCACACTTACTATTGCTGTATAAAATTTAGCAGAAAAATGAGGTAGTCGAAAAATGCGCCAGATTTATCACAGCATTTACTATTTTGCCATAGGCAAACGTAAACTCTATCAGTTCTCTATCTATAAAACACTAAAACTTAACTTTTATTATGTATAACTCTTAACCACTATACACACTATTTAAAAACCTGATTTCTAACCTCATCATTTAACCCTTTCTGCTTCTAAAGGAAGGAATAGCTCCTTTTCTATTATCAAGTCTGGTGGAGCACCACCTATTAACAGGAAAGCCTTATATATACAGCAATTTACTAACTCCAGTAAGGGATCCCAAGCCTCCTACTTGGGCAGTCGTCCCTAATCTAATGGAAACAAAACAAACAAGGCCCTCTTGTGACACTCTCTGCAGCGGGTAATACTTGTAGACAGAGGTGAGAAATCACAATTTAAAACGTCATGTCTGACCTCCCCAACATGTTTCACCAGCTAACCTGGCTTCATCAGGGGTTAGAGGTCTGATCACATGTGGTCTAAGCTCATTTCCTTTTATTTCATGTTAGGTACACCCCCTATTTCAGGGTCTCACCAATTAGCCATCAGAGAATCTACAAAACCCACTTTTTGGAGACTATTTGACAAGATTTATCACAGCGGCTCATGCTGTTTCTTAAGTCTGAGAATCCGACCAGTAAACCATGCCGTGTGGACGGACCCTTAGTTGGCCTGCTTTCATCTCCTGAAGTTTGATACATTTTCGGTGCACTCTTTGGCGCCATATTTTGTATTGTGCCTACGCCCTCCCCCCCCAATTAAATGAAATCCCAATGTCGAAGAGGTTGCAAAATGTGTCTAAGGCTATGTTCACACGGGGGAATTTCGGCGCGCATTTCGCGTCCTTTTTGCGCTCTAATACGGGTGAGATGCGCGCCGAAATGACAGTAATCCATAGTTCTCACAGAGAACTATGGATTAAGCCTCCTCTCCCCGGCCGAACAATACGATCGGATTGCACGCCCTGGGAGATAAGTGACATGTCATGAAGCAGCTGGCCCCCCCGCGTCGCGGCAGTAAGTGTCGTTCAGCGCGACTCCCAAACACCCGGCGTAATTGCGGGACGCACTTTACGCCCCGTAATGACGCCGTGTGAACCTAGCCTAAGGCTATGTTCACACAGCATCTTTCAGGACATATTTTGCTGCAATGCGCCCCGAAATACATCCTGTAATTATGGTCAGGGCCGCCGTACAGGGGGTACAACCCGTACTCCTGTACGGGGCCCAGAGAAATAAGGGGCTCGCTTAAAGCAGGCCCGCTTATTTCACAATGCACAGTAGAGCACGGCACAGCCGAGCGCCGTACTCTACACAGTGCCTGCCGCCATGTGGCGGTTGGTGACTGTCGGCAGGAGCGGGGACAGCAGTGGTGGTAGGGGCCCGTGGCCCGCCCGGGCCCCGGCACAGCTGCCGCTGCCCTCCACCGCTAATCCAATAGGCCAGGACGGGCGGACCGGGGCGGTGCTGGGACTCTGGGAGGGGGCCCGCGATGCGCCTGCGCTTCAGAATTCTTTCCTTACATGCCTTCCTGCGCGCTGGCGCTGCCGCTGTAGCCGTAGCAGGAGCCGGGCCCTCCTCCTCTTTCTGTGGGCGGAATCATTTAAATCTTGGGGGCGGAGCCTCACAAATTCAAATTGTTCTGCATCCCGCCGCTGGGCGCACAGTGGCTATGGCGGAGACAGAGAGAGGAGGTCTAGTCCCGACTCCGGCTACAGTCAGCGCGCAGGCAGGCATGTTAGTAAAGAATTGTGGAGCGCAGGCAGCTTTTGTAGGAGCCCAGGTTTACCCCGTCCCCATCTACCCCGGCAGCCATAATGCTGGGGCCCCCCCCCTTTTTCCCCCAGACTGTATATGTGGTGGGGCCCCCCCATTCCCCCCAGACTGTATATGTGGTGGGCCCCCCCCATTCCCTCCAGACTGTATATGTGGTGGGGGCCCCCCCATTCCCCCCAGACTGTATAAATATGAGGTGGGGGCCCCCCCTATTCCCCCCAGACTGTATATGTGTGTGGGGCAGGCCCCCCGCTACTTCCCCCCTAGGACTGTATATTGGTGGCCCCCTCTATTCCCCCCAGACTGTATATGTGGTGGGGCCCCCCCCTATTACCCCCAGACTGTATATGTGGTGGGGCCCCCCCTATTCCCCCCAGACTGTATATGTGGTGGGGGCCCCCCCCTATTCCCCCAGACTGTATATGTGGTGGGGCCCCCCCTATTCCCCCCAGACTGTATATGTGGTGGGCCCCCCCAAGTCCCGCCAGACTGTATATGTGGTGGGGCCCCCCTATTGCCCCCCGACTGTATATGTGGTGGGGCCCCCCCCCCTATTCCCCCCAGACTGTATAAATATGAGGTGGGCCCCCCCCCTATTCCCCCCAGGCGGTATATGTGGTGGGGCCCCCCCCAGTCCCCCCCAGTCTGTATATGTGGTGGGGCCCCCTATTCCCCCCCAGACTGTATATGTGGTGGGGGGCCCCCTTTTGCCTACCAAATTCCCCAGACTGTATATGTGGTGGGGGCCCCCCCAAGTCCCCCCAGACTGTATAAATATGAGGTGGCCCCCCCCCCCTATTCCCCCCAGACTGTATATGTGGTGGGGGCCCCCCCCATTCCCCCCAGACTGTATATGTGGTGGGGCCCCCTATTCCCCCCAGACTGTATATGTGGTGGGGGGCCCCCTTTTGCCTACCAAATTCCCCCGGCTGTGTGGTGGGACCCCCTTTCCCCCTCAGGCTGTATATGTGGTGGGGGGCCCCCTCTATTCCCCCCAGACTGTATATGTGGTGGGGCCCCCTCTATTCCCCCCAGACTGTATATGTGGTGGGGCCCCCCCCATTCCCCCCAGACTGTATATGTGGTGGGGGCCCCCCCCTATTCCCTCCAGACTGTATATGTGGTGGGGGCCCCCCCTATTCCCTCCAGACTGTATATGTGGTGGGCCCCCCCTATTACCCCCAGACTGTATATGTGGTGGGGGGCCCCCCTTTGCCCACCAAATTCCCCTGGCTGTGTGGTGGGACCCCCTTTCCCCCTCAGGCTGTATATGTGGTGGGGGGCCATGTGGGTACAAGAGAATGCCCTTTCTTCCCCCACACACACAGGGAGGAGGGGGCCCTCACACGCACACACAGCCAGGGGAATTTGGTGGGCAAAGGGGGGCCCCCCACCACATATACAACCTGGAGGATTTGGTGGGCAAAGGGAGGCCCACCCACCACATATACAGCCTTCAGGATTTGGTGGGCAAAGGCAGGCCCCCCACCACATATACAGCCTGGGGGATTTGGTGGGCAAAGGGAGGCCCCCCCGTTGCCCGCCAACTCCCCCAGGCCGGGTGTGGGGGTGAGGGCCCCCTCCTCCCTGTGTGGGGGAAGAAAGGGCCTTCTCATGTACCCACATGGCCCAGGAGTAGAAGGGGGCCAGGGCCCCCCACCACATATACAGCCTGATGGGGAAAGGGGGTCCCACCACACAGCCTGGGGGATTTGGGTCGGCCGGGGGGAGGGGGACGGAGTGGGGGGGGGGGGCCCAGAAGCGTCAGCTGTATGGGGCCCCAAAATTTCTGATGGCGGCCCTGATTATGGTAGTCATAGCTCTCATACCTGCCACCTTCCCTGCCGCGTATTGAACGCCGGCAGAAAGAAGTGACATGGACAGTGAAAGCCCCCCCCCCCCCCCCTGCGCTGATCACCGTGTTCTTCTAAACTCACGGCGTCTTGCAGCGCGCACAGGTACGCGCAGTAAGACGCCGTTTGAACATACACTAAAGCCCATAATATATGTGTCTGCAACATGTTGCGCTTCATTTTTGGCACATTCTAAGATACTTTTCTGGTGCAAATCTGGGGCAATGTGATCCTGATAATCGGGCACCGTCGGCGTTGCATGCACAAAATTACTCTATGATAAAAGTAAAGAGAAAATATAAAACCAACTAAACATAGAATCATCATGAGGCTGTACATACCTTCTGTGAAGAATTTTGTCAGATTTTCAATGGGAAACACCAAGCAATCCTCTTGAAAAAACTGTTTTGTTGTTAACTGAGAAGTAATGCTCCAGATACAGTCTGGAATCATAGCCGTGGACATGGTAGAACTTATGGTCACCGCAAGCCATGGTCTAAGCTTGTCTCACAGAGGGTGACTGGGTCTACACCGGAGCGCGAGGGCTTCATATAGTAACCAGGAATCAATCTACAAATAGCAATGACTGCCAGCATCATGATGTATATGCATGAATCATGGGACCGTGAGATAGAAAAACATTGACGATCTTCAAATAACAAACAACTCAATATCACTGGTATCACTGGATTTTTTGTAAACATCATAGGCTTAACCCTGCAATAAGGACTGCAGAAGTGCTTTTAACCCCCTAATGACCGCCCACTGCGTATAGTCTATCGGCGGGGAGTGCAGGTCTTCATTCTGCAGCGAGGTCTTTAAACTGTGATGGACTTGGTAGTGGATCCGCTGGACCACCGCAAGCGATGGTGTAAGCCACGCCAGGGAGCCGAATCTAAGTAGCCCCCGGTTTTCACCAGAGCCCGCCGCAAAGCGGGATGGACTTGCTGCGGCGGGAGTCTACCAGGTCGCTACCCCAGACGTGACTTGCTTACGGTGGCAGCCAAGGGTAATCGTGGTACAGAATCGTGAGGCGTAGTCGGGGACAGGCGGAAGGCCAGGGCAGGGTTTAGAGTCGATAAACGTAGGCAGAGGTCAGAAAACACAGTAAGACAGTAGATACACAGGAACGCTTTCTCTAGGGCACGGAGGCAACAAAGATCCAGCAGGGAAGTGATGTGGATCCCAAAACTATATATAGTTAGCGCCCGGCAATTAACCAATCACCGGCGCACTGTCCCTTTAAATTTACATGAACAAGCGCGCGCTAGGGGGCGCGCACGCGCATTCCGTCCGGCAGGGGAAGAGAGCAGAACAGGAGCGAGGTCAGGTGAGTGGATGGGACGGGTGCGACCACGGCCAGCAGCGCGGCCCGCAGCGCTACCCGTCCCCGCCGAGAGGGACATGGGTGCGTCCGTGGACCGGATCGCAGCGCGACCCGTTACAGTCCCCCCCCCCCCCCCCTTAGACCTTCCCTCCTTTTTAGGCTGCAGAAATCTGCGGATGAGATCAGGATTCAGGATGTTAGATTCTGGTCCGAAGCCCCTCCAATCCACGAGGAAGAAATGCTTCCCTCTGACCGTCTTCATAGCCAAGATGTCCTTTACTTCGAAGATGTCAGCGGATTCGGCTACCGGGGAAGGCGATACATTCTTCTGAGAGAACCAGTTTAGAACCAGAGGCTTAAGGAGGGAGACATGGAAAGAGTTTTGGATCCGGAGAGGAGGAGGCAAACAGAGCTTGTACGTCACCGGGTTCAGCTGCCGAAGCACCTTGAAGGGTCCGAGGAAGCGAGGGCCCAATTTAAGACTAGGAACCTTCAGGTGCACGTACCTCGAGGAAAGCCAAACTTTGTCCCCTGGGAGGAATGTCAGGGCAGGTCTTCTCCTTTTGTCTGCCCAAGTCTACACGGAGGGTCACCGGCCGGGTTATGTACTGGATGGGGTCACTAAGGAGCTCCCCACTGACCGAAGAAATAAGCAGAGGCTTTTCCAGATGGACTACTGGCACATGGTATCAGGTTACCAAGGAGGCATGGATGAAGTCTCCGACTGACCCAGAGTCCAGTAAGGCAGAACTCCGGAACGATAGACCAGCGTCAGAAATCACCTCCACTGGCATCATCAAACGTGGAGAGGAGGAAACAGCACCTAGGGACGCCTCTCCTACGGCTCCTAGGTGTGAGCGTTTCCTGGACGCTGGGGATGTAGCGGACAGCTTCTGCGGAAATGGTCCGGGCTGGCGCAGTAGAGACATAGCTTCTCTGCTCGACAGCGGGTTAGTTCTTCCTCCGACAAATGGGCCCGGTCCACTTGCATGGGTTCCACATCGGAGGCTTGAGGGGGTGACAATGGAGAACGCTGGAATACCGGAGCCAGGCGAAACAACCGACGGGGGCGTGCCGAGTCTCTTTCCTGACGCAGCTCCTCCTGCCTCTCAGCGAACCTTACATCAATGCGGGTGGCCAGGTGAATTAATTCGCTCAGAGAGGAACCTTACATCAATGCGAGTGGCCAGGTGAATTAATTCGCTCAGAGAGGACGGGAGGTCTCTTGCTGCCAAAGCGTCTTTTACCCTGCTGGACAGACCCTTTTTGAAAGTAGCGCAGAGGGCGGCATCATTCTGAGTCAGCTCTGAAGCCAGGGTACGAAATTGGACCGCATAGTCTCCCACGGAGGAGTCGCCCTGATGAAGGCTCAGGAGCATGGTCTCAGTGGAAGATGCACGCGCCGACTCCTCGAAGACGGTGCAGAATTCATGGAGGAAGGTCTGTAGATCCGCAGTCACAGGGTCGTTCCTGTCCCAGAGAGGAGTCGCCCATGCAAGGGCCTTCCCGGACAACAGACTCACCACAAAGGCCACCTTAGACCTCTCCGAGGGAAACTGATCCGCCATCAGTTCCACGTGCATGGAGCACTGGGTAATAAAGCCCCAGCAGAGCTTGGGATCCCCGGCAAAGCTGGAGGGTAAAGGAAGCCGAAACTTGGGTTCCACGGTGGCCAAAGGAACAGCAGGTGTAGACGGAGCCACAGACGAGGCGGAGACTGCTGCTGGGATGCGAGGAGCTGACGCATCATGGCGGAGAGCTGGCCCAATTGCTGCACCTGTTGAGCGATTTGCTGCGATTGTTGGGCAACAATCGTCGTAAGATCCGCGATGCTCGGCAGAGGCACCTTGGCGGGATCCATGGCTGGATCTAACTGTGACGGCTGGGTAGTGGATCCGCTGGACCACCGCAAGCGATGGTGTAAGCCACGCCAGGGAGCAGAATCTAAGTAGGTCCCGGTTTTCACCAGAGCCCTCGCAAAGCAGGATGGACTTGCTGCGGCGGGAGTCTACCAGGTCGCTACCCCTGACGTGACTTGCTTGTGGTGGCAGCCAAGAGTAAGCGTGGTACAGAATCGTGAGGTGTAGTCGGGGACAGGCTGCAAGGCCGGGGCAGGCGGCAAAGATTCAGAGTCGATAAACGTAGGCAGAGGTCAGAAAACACGGTAAGACAGTAGAAAACACAAAACGTTTTTTTGGGCACGGAGGCAACAAAGATCCAGCAGGGAAGTGACGTGGATCCCAAAACTATATAGAGTCAGCGCCCGGCAAATAACCAATTACCGGCGCGCTGGCCCTTTAAATTTACATGAACGAGCACGCACGCGCATTCCGGCCGACAGGGGAAGAGAGCAGAACAGGAGCGAGGTCAGGTGAGTGGATCAGACGGGTGTAACCAGTGCCCCTTAGATCTCAATAGAAAATCTCACTGTAACCAGTGCCCTATAGACCTCAATAGAAAATCTGACCCGTAAAAAGTGCCCCATAAGACTCAATAGAAAATCCGCTGTAACCAGTCCCATAGACCCCCAAAGAAAATCTGACTGTAACCACGCCCCATAGACCCAATAGAAAATCCGACTGTACCCAGTTCCCATAGAACTCAATATAAAATCCAACTGTAACCAGTGCCCCAAAGACTGCAATAGAAAATCCAACTGTAACCAGTGTCCATAGCCCTCAATAGAAAATCCAATTGTAACCAGTGTCCATAGCCCTCAATAGAAAATCCAATTGTAACCAATGCCCCATAGACCTCAATAGAAAATCCAACTGTAACCAGCGCCCCAGAGAACACAATAGAAAATCCGACTGTAACCAGGCCCCATAGACCTCAAAAAGAAAATCCAAATGAAACCATGCCGCCGTAGACCCAATAGAAAATCCGACTGTAACCAGTGCCCCATAGACCCAATAGAAAATCAAATGTAAACCGTGCCCCATAGACTCAATAGAAAATCCAACTGTAACCAGCGCCCATAGACCCTAATAGAAAATCCGACTGTAACCATGTTGTGTCTTCTGGTGGGTTCCCATCAGATTCCCGTACAGTCAGTGTACTGGGCTGGCAACAAATCAAAAACGGCCACTTTTTTTCATATAAACCCTCGCCAAAAACCACGGTGCGGTGATGTTAACATGGCGTCGGCTTTTGGACTGTTTGAAGAACGCGCTTCAAGAATTGACATGACCCTTCTTTTTCATTGCTTCCAAAGAAGTGTGTAAAAACCTCATTGTGTGTGAACTACAACGAGGTTTTACATAGGAATCAATTAAATGGACTGCGGGCGTTTTCGAAGCATTTTGGACGAGGTTTTGGGCGAGGAAACGCTCCGAAAACCTTGTCCAAAAACGGTGTGTGAACATACCCTTAGGCCCTGTTCACACGGCTGTTTTGGCTGCGGGTTCAGCCGCGGCCAAGCCTCGTCCTGACCTCGCCGCAAACACGCGTCTCCCGACGCTGGTTTACAGCGCGGGCGCTGGGCGTGGTCTCGGCGCGGGTGGGGCGTGGCTTGGGAAGGAGCAGAAGGAGCCTTATAATAAAGTATAGGGTGCGATCCTGCTGCAGCCAAAATGCATCCAAACACGCAGCTGCATGTTTTGTATCCGATTGCTGCAGCGTTTTAGATCTGGCAGTTTTGGAAAATCGGATCCAAAAACGCCGTGTGAACATACCCTCAGGCTATGTCTGCACTGCACAGCTTTACGATCATATTTTTGCCGCTTTTAGGATATTAAAAGAGTAGAAAATATGACTTTTTGTGCAGCCCCATAGATTACAATAGAAAAGACGAGCTGTACTGTAGTCTCCACAGCTCCTCTTTACTACAATCGTCTTCTGGCGCCGGCATATTATACAACATGTTGTATAATACACTGGCGTTTTTAGTTTTTTCGCCGTCTTCCCATACAATACAATTGTGTGGGCGATGGCAAAAAACGAGAAACTATCGCAGTTTTTGCACAAAGCGTGTCAAAAACCGCGGTTGTGCATCGGAAAAAATGGCCTTTGTCCGATGCAGTTTAGCAGCCATAGCCTTAGGGTATGTGCACATGGCATATTACGGCACTCTGCGCATTGCACTTTGAAATTACGCACCAAAATTTCAAAGCTAATACGCTGCGTAATGGCCCGAGGCAGTTTTCTGCCTCCTATACTTTAAACCAGTATGTGGCGTATCGCCTGCAAAGAAGAGACATGTCACTTCTTTGCAGACGCAGGCTAAATTACGTGGTGTCAATCAATTTTACATTGATGTCTATGGATAATGTATTGTAAATTGCTTAAGGTGTATTTCGGCACGTATTCCGGTGAAATGACGCCTAAAATACGCCCCAAAAGGCGCCATGTGAACATAGCCTTACATTCTGTGCTGCCTGGGTGTAGGTGCTGCTGCTGGCTTCGTTGAATTCGTGCACACTTTGATATTGGGGACTGATTAGCACATTGTACTATCTCTGTGCTATGGCTATGTTCTGGCACTGTATGTTACAATGGGCATTGTTAGGCTTTGAGATAAGTTTGCATTTGTCCTGAAAAACCCTTTATAATATATAATGCATGCCAGGGCTGCATAAAATTCAGTACAATGTAATACAATTTCAATATAAATGAAGCAACGTCGTGGGAACATCTGATTCCTGATAAATTATTTGTCTAATGTTTCATCTTCTAGTACAGTGACAGCACCTGAGGATCAAGAGAACTCATCCATCACCAACAGCAAAGTAAATCAATCAAATGCAAAGTTACAAAGCAAAGTTCATTTGATTTAACACATTAAGAGCACACAGCGTCACCACGATGACCTCTCCGAAATGTGCGACCCTGGGAGCAGGTTCTTTGCACCAAGAATGGGCTTGTGTGTGAACAGCAGCTGCGCGGCATGATAGCACAGGGTGCACAGCTGTGATTGACAGTTACCACCTCATAGTGATGTCTTGGATCACAAAAAACTCCAGGGCTGCCCATATAACCCTTGCACTGCCGAAATGGAAAAGTGAAGATCATCCAGCAACTTGAATGTCGAATAAAAACACTTATTAATGAAGAGTTTTAAATATGATTCAAATTACATGATGTAGCGTTGACGCGTTTCGAGGCACAATGCTCTTAGTCGTAACGGGCAATAGCAATTTCAGAATTGGGTGGTAAGGGCTGGCCCTGACCTGTGATTATCCTTGTTAGGGCATACAGATGTAGCAAAGATTAACTTGACAGATGATGCACCAGGATATCATGTAGAGTAATGCGGTGCTGCACACCCGTATGAACCTCGGGTGCTCAGGGGTTGGATATGTCCCAGGACAGTGTTGAAGAAATTCCACGGCACACCATTATGCATGATGGGAGAGAGGAACTGCTAGTAGGCACTGGGGCCCAGATGCGTCTGCTGTTGGGGGCCCAGAGTTCTGCCCTGCATGTAATTGCTGGGTTATCTGAAATATCATGACCTTATAAGTAGCTTAGAATCTATAGACCATCCTGAAAATGTCACTGATTTGTGTCTACAGTAACTTACAAATCTACACATAGTATTTGTCCCCTCTTCAGTATTAGAAGGGCTTCCGTAAGTAGTTTCAGGGACCCACACAAACAGTGCATCTGTACGGCTGTCGCTGTATTGGGGGCACTGTATGGCCGACACTTGGAGAGGTACAATGTGAATATGTGGTCCCTGGGAGAGGAACAATGTGACAGTGTGGCCCTCAGGAGATGGACAGTGTGGCCCCTGGGAGAGGTACAATGTGACAGTGTGGCCCCAGGAGAGGTACAATATGACAATGTGACAGTGTGGCCCTCAGGAGATGGACAGTGTGGCCCCCGGGAGATGTACAATGTGACAATGTGGCCCCAGGAGCGGTACAATGTGACAATGTGGCCCCCGGAAGAGGTACAATGTTACATTCTGTCCCGGGGAGAGGTACAATGTGACAATGTGGCCCCCCAGGAGAGGTACAATGTGACAATGTGGTCACGGGAGAGGTACAATGTGACAATGTGGCCCCAGGAGAGGTACAATGTGACACTGGTAAAATGTGACACTGTGGCCCCCGAGAGTGGTACAATGTGACACTGTGGCCCCCGAGAGTGGTACAATGTGACACTGTGGCCCCCCAGGAGAGGTACAATGTGACAATGTGGTCACGGGAGAGGTACAATGTTACAATATGTCCCTGGGAGAGGTACAATGTGACAATGTGGCCCCAGGAGAGGTACAATGTGACAATGTGGCCCTCGGGAGAGGTACAATGTGACAATGTTGCCCTCGGGAGAGGTACAATGTGACAATGTGCCCCCGGGAGAGGTACAATGTGACTATGTGGCCCTCGGGAGGGTACAATGTGATACTGGTAAAATGTGACACTGTGGCCCCCGAGAGTGGTACAATGTGACACTGTGGCCCCCAGGAGATGTACAATGTGACAATGTGGACCCTGGGAGAGGTACAATGTGACAATGTGGACCCTGGGAGAGGTACAATGTGACAATGTGGCCCCCGGGAGATGTACAATGTGACAATGTGGACCCTGGGAGATGTACAATGTGACAATGTGGCCCCCAGGAGATGTACAATGTGACAATGTGGACCCTGGAGATGTACAATGTGACAATGTGGCACCCAGGAGAGGTACAATGTGACAATATGGCCACGGGAAGGTACAATGTAACAATGTGGCCCCCGGGAGAGGTACAATGTGACAATGTGGCCCTCGGGAGAGGTACAATGTGACAATATGGCCACGGGAAGGTACAATGTGACAATGTGGCCCTTGAACCAGAATATGTTGTGCACCCCTGGAGGCCCGGACTGCGACTCTGTGCGACCGGGCATATGCCCGGCGGGCCGCCTAGCCGGGACACATGTGGGCCGCCCGATGTTAGGCTTGCGCAGCGCTGCTCACCTGAAAGCAGAAGCGCTGCGGAGGGAATCAGCTGCTGGCCCGCCGCCACGAGCCGCTAAGGCAGTGTGATACGCGGCCGGGCCGCAGATGAGCCGCACGCAGCAAGTACAGGCAGGATTCCAGACTCTAGCAGGCGCAGCACACAGTTTATTCATGGGGGCTGCGGGCCTGCGGCCACTACAGCGGGCCGCCGGCCGCCACGGCCCGCAACTGCCACACTTGGAGAATCTGTGACTCCTGCGCTGCCATTGTCACTCACTGCGCCTGTGGCCACTACACACAGCCGCCGGCTGCCGCGCCACAGCTGAAGGCCGCCGCAGTGAGCAGGGATGCTCCGCAGCGGCCTGAGTTAGCAGCAAGTGTATAAATCTGGCTGCGGCCACTACAGAGGGCCGCCGGCCGCCGCGTCCCGCAATTGAGGGCCGCTGTGAGCCGGGTTGCTCCGCAGCGGCCGTAGGCTACTCTCTTCTGGATGGCATGGTGATGGTCACATGGTAGGAGGCGGGGCAAGACGTGAGCGCAGGGAGGGGGGAGCGTGGAGGCCAGATAGCTCACAATGCACAATAGAGATGTTCACTGGCTCCACCTCCCCAGTCCTGCAGCCTGACCCATGCTGAACGCGCCTCTACCTCTCCAGGCAGCCGACTCTGCTCCTGCAAGATTGCCTCTAACAGTAAATAGCTTGTAGCTTCACTAATTGGGCCCTTGCCACTTGTCAGCCTGGTGGTAGGTAGGCAAGGCCCAAGGGAAGAAGGTACATAGCTACCAACCGCTCTTGGGCCCTGTTCTCCTACATACCTTCTCCTACATACCTCCCTTGGTGCCCGTCCACCTGCCTATGTACCTCCCTTGGTGCCCATCTGCCTACGAAACTCCCTTGGTACATGCCCACCAGCCTATGTACCTCCCTTGGTGCCAGCCCGCCTGCCTACGTACCTCCCTTGGTACCTGCCCGCCCGCCTATGTACCTCCCTTGGTGCCTGCCCGTCCGCCTACGTACCTCCCTTGGTGCCTGCCCGCCCGCCAACGTACCTCCCTTGGTACCTGCCCGTCCGCCTGCGTACCTCCCTTGCTACCTGGCTGCCTGCCTACGTACCTCCCTTGGTACCTGCCCGGCCGCCTGCGTATCTCCCTTGGACCCCACCCGCCTACGTACCTCCTTTGGAGTCTGCCCGCCCGCCTATATGGGCTGGTGGGACCTGTGTGCCAGGGCTGCTTTTGAGTCCCAGTCCGGCCCTGCACCCCTGACCTAAGGTTATTTTCACTTGGACTTGCACATGCAGCAGAGTTGCATGAGGATTTGCCGCTGTTTTCTGTTTGTTGTGGCCATGGAGGTTTTAGCCAATTTCACGTATTGGGATCTGACGGTTGTTAAATTTGATGTGAGTTTTGACGCAGGGTTTATATCACAATCGGTTTTCTAATGCTGCACATGTGAATGGGGCCCCAAGCAGAGGACGTCCTTCCTATACGGGGCCGCGGTCCATGTCAGAAGCTTTGCTGTTTATTGTAGGTTCACTTACTTTCTCTTGTATAATCCTTCCTAAGGTATCTATATGACAGTGATTGGGGTCTGTGTTTATGATGCTGCCCCTGATATCGCTCGTATGTGTATAGCCAGGGTTTGCGCTGCGCTATTCCGGTAACTGTATACACTGAGGACGGATTACGGGCGCACTCTCCATAGTACACACAGTTAAGCGCGCCGGCGTCTGCTCAGTGTCAGTTTATACTGCGCTCGTCCTGTTTATAATGTTACAGGAGCAATAATAGAAATGACCCTCCAAGCCGTGCCCCAGCTTAAGAGACTCAATACAGCAGTTTGCTACAATGTATCAGTCTGGAGTCCAAGCCTTTCCTAGACTGGATACATTTGTAACAAGCCCTTAAAGGGACCTCTGACATTTCCTGACCTGTCTGTGTTAGTAAATCCTTGTGTTCCCCATGAAATAACAATCCTGTAGCCTCTTCTCTTATATCTCCGCGTTGTGCGAACAGCTCTGTTATTCCTCCTGGAAATTCATTACTGAATCAGGCAGATGGGTGTGACCAATTAGGTGTGTGTGTTCCTGCAGTGTGATATTGTCCAATAAGTGCTAACTGGAAATGGTCACACCCATCTGACTGATTCAGTAGTAAATTACTAGGAAGAATAACAGAGGAACAGCACAAGTTATAAGAGAAGATTCCCCAGAATTGTTAGTTCACAGGGAACACAGGTATTTACTTAAAGGGGTTGTCTCGTTTCAGCATTTGGCAATGTTTCCTGCTGATTGCCAAGCAGAGCTTGTGAAATGGAGGGCGTATCAAGGAGTATCTTCACTCTCTGCAGACACCCCCCCCCCCCAACGTGTGAACGTGATGATTCATTCTGTATGAGCTGGGGAAGGGAGAGGTTCCCAGCTGTCATTGGAATCATTGGAAGTGAATAGCTAAGTGTAACTCTATTAGTTTATATCTAATTTTCTTGCTCTCTTGACATTCTTTGTAATTAGACTGGGCATTTGACATTCAGGACTCTGGGAAAGATGGGTCATTTTTTTTCTCTGTCTCTATGCTTTATTTGTTTGTGTTTACATGGGATTGCAGATCTGTGTCTCAAAATAGTTTTACGTGGGACTGCACATGATCTCTCTCTCGCTGCTGCTGCAGGACCTCTGATCACAGTCAGTGAATGAAAATCTCTCCCTCTCCCTCTCTGGGACTACAGATCTGTGTCGCAAAATTATTTTACATGGGACTGCACATGATCTCTCTCTCTCTCGCTGCCTCAGGACCTCTGATTGCAGTCAGTGAATGAAGATCTCTCTCACCCTCTCCCTCTCTCTCCCTCTTTCCCTCTCCCTCTCTCCAGTAATGCATTAGCTGGGCATAACCCGGCCTTGGCTCAACACTGTTGCTAAGCACTTTGCTAATGGTAACCAGGGACATAGATGTTTAGATTTTTGGTCCTCTCATTTTAAACTATGATCTTCGTAGTGAGACAACCCCCCCCCCCTTTAAACAGATTGGTTGGGAGATGTCACAAGTCTTCTTTAACCCCTTAACTCCCAGGCCTGAAAAGTAGTTAATGACCAGAAAGTTTTTTTTAGTTTTTGCCTCCTCGCGTTTCAACAGTTGTAACTTTTTTATTTTTTCACTGACGCAGTTGTATGAGGCCTCGTTTTATTCAAGACAAGTTGTACTTTATATGGGAATAGTTTGAGTTCACTTATAAATAATTGCAGATTTTTTTTTCAATTTTTTTTTTAAAAAATTTTTTTGTTTTTTTAAATTTGTTTTTACACCGTTCACATTTCACACTTAATAACTTGTTAGATTAATTCTACAGGTTATTACGGTCATGTGGATACCTCATATGTGTAGGTTTTTTTGTGTGTGTAATTTATGCACAATTATTTTTTATTACATATTTATTTTTAGTTTATTATTTTATTTATTTTTTTTAACACTTTTTATGTTTTTTTTAACTTTTTTAAAAAATCCCCTGAAGGGAGAACTGTTTTACATTTTTTTTTATTTATTTTTTTTACACTTAGTAATGTATTAGCATATTTATATATGCTAATACATTATAATCTGTGTCAGTCTGACACAGGCAGTGATTAGGACAGCACACAGTGTGTCCTGGTCACTGGCTTGTTACACAGACAGCTCTTTGGCCGCTCTAGGTCCCCAGGGCTGACTGTGCAGCCGTTCCCCGGGCTCTGTCCGGTCACCGGGTGTTCCGATCACCCGACAGAGCAGGGGAACCCTTTGAATGCGCTGCGGTGACGATCCGCCACAATCAAAGGGTTAAAGCACCGGGTTGCGGAGGTAGTACAGCCCCGATCCGAGCGCTGCTGTGGCGCCAGGCACCGCAAACCCCAACTTCTACAGCGACGCCAAAAGACGTCGCTGTAGACGAACGACCCGCACCAGCCGACGTCAAAAGTCGGTGGGCGGTCGTTAAGGGGTTAAAGGGACATCAATTCAATCAATCAGAAAGGAGGTTTTTTTTGCTCAAACCAATATTCCTGAAAAACTTTTTTTTTTAAAGAATTTTTGGCAGCATTTTTTTTTATTTCGGCGGTGCTGTGCAGTTAAGATAGACAAAGCTGTGATTGTGAATGGTTGGGCGGACTAATCTTACTTTACAGCAGTTACTGCTTATCTCTATGTAACCTTCTTACAATTAGTAGGTAATGATAGAACGATCGCTCTATTGCTCCTTTGATAGGAATAGAACAGATTAAACTAGATCAACAGGGCAATGACAAGAGCAATGCAATGAAAGGATAATGGGTTCACCTTTTTCTGCACTGGGAGGAGGTTGGCAGCTTTCTTCACACTCATCAGGTCCTCTGTTTAACACTTTCACCTCTTCAGGTCCCGCTGATAACACTTTCCACCTCTCAGCCCGCTGAAACACTTACACCTCCTCAGGTCCCATGACACACACACCCTCTCAGGTCCCGTTAAAACTTACACACCCTACGTTATAACACGACAATGACAAGGTCCAGCATGAAAATTGAATAATTGGTTCGACCTTTTTTCTGCACTGGGAGGAGGTTGGCAGCTTTCTTCACACTCATCAGGTCCTGCTGATAACACTTACACCTCTCTCAGGTCCTGCTGATAACACTTACACCTCTCTCAGGTCCTGCTGATAACACTTACACCTCTCTCAGGTCCTGCTGATAACACTTACACCTCTCTCAGGTCCTGCTGATAACACTTACACCTCTCTTAGGCCCTGCTAATAATACTTACACCTCTCTGGTGCTGCTAATAATACTTACACCTCTCTCAGGTCCTGCTGATAACACTTACACCTCTCTCAGATCCTGCTGATAACACTTACACCTCTCTCAGGTTCGGCCTGGAGGAGAACAGTCAAGCAATCCTCACTGCCGCTATCAGAGCTCACAGAGAGGAACTTTACAAATTATATAAAATAAAAATCACCACCCAATTTACATTGCTTGTTAATAGGTGAAAAGAAAAAATGTTGGTGGTAGCGTCCCTTTAAGCTGTATGAGTGGATTAGCTATGTACATGTTTGCAGCCAGGTGTTCTCAATGACAGTCAGGGTATGTTCACATGAGATTTGTGCGGCATATAGCGGCGTGTACTATACGCCCGCAGTTTCAGAAGGACGCGCTGGCCAGCGTTTACCTCTGAAGCCTCTCACTGACACTCATTCTCCCCAGCACGTATTTGCCAGGAAGAGTTGACATGGGGGAAAGACCTGGGTGGACATGGGGAAAGAGCAGGTGATCATAGTTTTCAATGAGCACTATGAATTACCATATTCTCGACCCGTACTTCCGGCGTATTGAAGCACAATTACGCGCAGATGTATGGACCGAGAATGCGTCGTGTGAACATACACTAAGCAGAGATCTTTAGAATGGTGAAAAACTGAAACACAAAGACTATTGCAAAACTGCAGAGCTCTTCATTATACAAAATGGGGTTTTATGTGCAGAGAAAGCGCTTTAATGATCGCTGGCCCTTTAAGAGGAGCTTTGCACATAGATTGGTATACGAGACGGGGTTATTTGGCCTCACACACCCTTGAGATGTGATGTTTGTACTGGACAGACGCCGGGGTTGGTATCCATGATGTAAAGGAAGGAGAGGGGGACACACTGCGCCCCAAAACCAGGCACAAGGATCAGATCAGAAAAATCTGTCACAAGATCCATGAAGATACAGGAAAGATGAGCGCTGCCTGTTACAGAGACACCCAGCTTTCCCAGAATCCTGAAAAATTAACATATATCAACTATATGAAACCTGGGTGACAACCACTGAAGATGCTGCGGGGTCGGCCATATTGGTTGTCATCCAGGTTTCCTAGAAGCAAATATAACTAACAATAGAATATTTAAAGGGGTGTTCCAGCATCAGCAAAGAAATGCGTTTTTTTGGTGTAATGATATTTTTGTGATATTGGAATATACTTGTTATATGAGGTCTCCACGATATTCAGGATCTCTGCTTGCTTTCATTTTATAATAACCCTGATGATTTACTTCTAGTAGATACATTTCTGTGCAAGTCAAGTGATGGACGCACAGGTGCAGTCACCAGAGCTCGGCCTTCTAAAGAGCCATCCAATTGTGTGACCATATACTGTAGTGTAATTCTATCCAGTGGTAGCAGTACAGGGGGCGGGGCTGTGACAACCTCAGACATGATATAAGGGCAGGTTGTCAGCAGTAGTAGATGGAATAGTTTAAGGGGTGGGGATCTCATGTCTGATCACAATCTAATTATATTTCTATGAGATTCAAAGAAGTTACTATCAGGAGGCGGGGCTTGTGACAACCTCTCGGTGATGTCAGTAGAGGGGGCGGGGCTGTGACAACCTCTCGGTGATGTCAGTAGAGGGGGCGGGCCTGTGACAACCTCACTGTATTGTCAGTAACAGAGGGCGGGGCTGTGACAACCTCTCAGACTTCAGGTTTTGTGTTAGTACATGAGACCCTCCCCCTCCCATAGGAAATATCTAGAGAGAAGATTTTAACATCATGAAAGACAAAGCTGAAATTAAAGTAACGGCCGCGCAGTATCGAAGATAAAAAAAAGGCACCAGAAATAATAAACTGCTTGAAGCTGAAGCCGGGGCTGGAGTTATAGGGTCCGTGAGCCTGACAAAGGGAGAGGGTCTGGTACCTGCTCTATGTCAGGAGTCTTTTGCCAGTAAGACTTATTTTTGGCAATGGCACTGATACAATGATGGGGTCCCTCTTACACCCCTGAGTGTCCTGGGTGGAGAACTGATACAATGATGGGGTCTCTCTTACACCCCTGAGTGTCCTGGGTGGAGAACTGATACAATGATGGGGTCTCTCTTACACCCCTGAGTGTCCTGGGTGGAGAACTGATACAATGATGGGGTCCCTCTTACACCCCTGAGTGTCCTGGGTGGAGAACTGATACAATGATGGGGTCTCTCTTACACCCCTGAGTGTCCTGTGTGCAGGGCGGTGGCACTGATATAAGGAAGGGGTCCTTCTTACACCCTTGGGTGCTGGGTGGGGTAATGATGCAATGATGGGGTTCCTCTTACACCCCTGAGTGTCCTGTTTGCAGGGCGGTGCCACTGATACCATGATGGAGTCCCTTTTACACCCCTAATGGTTCTGAATATAGGGTGGGGCCTCTTATACCCCTGAGTGTTCTGGGTGGGGCACTGACACAATGATGGGGTCCCTCCTAAACCCCTGATTGTCCTGGGTGGAGAACTGATACAATGATGGGGTCTCTCTTACACCCTGAGTGTCCTGGCTGCTGGGTGGGGAACTGATACAATGATGGGGTCCCTCTTACACCCCTGAGTGTTCTGGGTGCTGGTTACTGATACAATGATGGGGTCCCTCTTACACCCCTGAGTGTTCTTGGTGCTATGTGGTGACACTGATACAATGATGGGGTCCCTCTTACACCCCTGAGTGTTGTTTGTGCTGGGTGCTGGCACTGATACAATGATGGGGTCCCTCTTACACCCCTGAGTGTTGTTTGTGCTGGGTGCTGGCACTGATACAATGATGGGGTCCCTCTTACACCCCTGAGTGTTCTTGGTGCTATGTGGTGACACTGATACAATGATGGGGTCCCTCTTACACCCCTGAGTGTCCTGGGTGCTGGGCAGTGGCACTAATACAATGGGGTCCCTCTTACACCCCTGAGTGTCCTGGGTGCTGGGCGGTGGCACTGATACAATGATGGGGTCCCTCCTAAACCCCTGATTGTCCTGGGTGGAGAACTGATACAATGATGGGGTCTCTCTTACACCCCTGAGTGTCCTGGGTGTGCTGGGTGGGGAATCTGAATAACAAGATGGTGGTCCCTCTTACACCCCTGAGTTTTTCTGGGTTTTGCTGGGCGGGGCACTGATACAATGATAGGTCCCTCTTACACCCCTGTAGTGTTTTCTGGGTGCTGGGTGCTGGCACTGATACAATGATGGGGTCCCTCTTAACCCCTGAGTGTTCTGGGTGCTGGGTGCTGGCACTGATACAATGATGGGGTCCCTCTTACACCCCTGAGTGTCCTGGGTGCTGGGCGGTGGCACTGATACAATGATGGGGTCTCTCTTACACCCCTGAGTGTCCTGGGTGCTGGCACTGATACAATGATGGGGTCCCTCTTAACCCCTGAGTGTTCTGGGTTCTGGGTGCTGACACTGATACAATGATGGGGTCCCTCTTTCACCCCTGAGTGTCCTGGGTGCTGGGTGGTGGCACTGATACAATGATGGGGTCCCTCTTACACCCCTGAGTGTTCTGGTGCTGGGTGCTGGTACTGATACAATGATGGGGTCCCTCTTACACCCCTGAGTGTTCTTGGTGCTGGGCGGTGGCACTGATACAATGATGGGGTCCCTCTTACACCCCTGAGTGTTCTTGGTGCATGGTGGTGGCTCCTTCCTATCACATCTTCATCATCATCTTCTATCAGAGAGGAGGAGCTTTACCCCAGAGCCTCCATAGGTCTTTCCAGCAGAGGGGACCCCAGGCTGTGATGACAGAGATGGAGGGTCCCCAGTTTCCGGGTTCTGGGGCCACTTCCATCACATACAATCGTCCACACTATCAAGTATATAAATATTTGGGGAGAGGAATGCACTGAAGACGTCACAGAGGACACAGAAGAGTCATCCCAGGGCTGAGAATCCGCAGAGTCACCGGCTGCCGCTGCCAGAGACCCCGGACGAGGAGACGCTTTCTGAGCGCAAAGTCACTTTCCTTGACGTCAGCAGCTCCGTCATGGAAGATTCCAGAAACGGCAAAAAAACCCAGGACAGAGATAAAGATTCAGACCTAAAACCCAACCCCTTTTTCCCCCTGCCCTGGGAAAAAAAAACCCAATGGTCCCCACCTTGATCCCCAGAAAACCTGGGGTTCATGTTTAACAGCCCCCAAAGGGGAGAAAGGGGAAACCCCCCAAGGGCCCCCGGGTTGGGGGGATGAGGGGCAAATGTTCAGGAGAAAGGAAAAGCCCAGAAAGCAGGAGGTGCAGGGGGGGCCCCTTTAAAATTTGTTTTACACGGGGGGCCCCAAGGGAATAAATTATCAGTAAAAGGGGGTGTTTTTTAAAAATCCCGGTGTTTTTAATGCGGGCTCTGGCTGGGGACGGGAATTATAAGAGTTTTTTAAAATTTGGGAAACACTCTGTTTGAAAGGGCTCAAAATGTGACGGGAGTAGCAAATTTGATGAACTGCAGTTTTGGGAAAATTTGCGCTCGGGTTTTGTGACGGGAAAGTAGCAGGGGGGATGTAACGGAAGGGGCTGTGTTTTGAAGCTTTATTTTAATGACGGGGAATTTAGAAGATGTAAATATAACTGCAGTATTTTTGCATGCTGCTTTTGGCTGTGCGAAGTAGATGTGTTTTAAAATGGTAGCATTTGTGATTGCAGCTTCAGCTGTGACTGGAGTTGATGTGATGTAACAGTAGTGCTGTGATTGCTGCTCTGGCTGTGACTGGAGTAGCGGGTTTTTGGATTTTTTCAGTTGTGCTGTAAATTGTTTGTTTCTGGCTGTGACGGAGTATTTTGCTGAAAACAGTATTTGCTTTTGATTGTGTTTCTGGGCTGGACGGGAGTAGATGTTTGCCCCCGTAGTGCTGTGATTTGCTGCTCGGGCTCTGACGGGATAGTTTGTATGTAACAGTAGTGCTTTTGATTCAGTTTTTAGCTGTGAAGGGGAGCAGATGTAAAGTAAGGGTAGGTGCTTTTGATTCCCTGCTCTGGCCGTGACGGAGCAGATGTGATTTTAACGGTATTGCGTGATTCCCCGTTTTGGCTGTGATTTGGATTTGGGGGGGGGGGAAGTTGTGATTTTAACGTGGGTGCTGTGATTGCTGCTTTGGCCGTGACTGAAGTAGCAGATGTGATGTAACAGTAGTGCTGTGATTGCTGCTCTGGCTGTGACTGGAGTAGATGTGATGTAACAGTAGTGCTGTGATTGCAGCTTTAGCTGTGACTGGAGCAGATGTGATGTAACAGTAGTGCTGTGATTGCTGCTCTGGCGGGAAAAGGAGTAGCAAAAATTTTTTGGGTTTTAACAGTAGTGCTGTATTTTGCCCCTGGCGTGACTGGAGTAATGTGATGTAAAAAAAAATGCTTTGATTGCGGGCTCGGCTGTGCCCTGGATACCGATTTTATTAAATTTGGCGGATTGTTGCTCTGGCTGTAAACGGGAGAAAGCAGATGTGATGAAACAGTAGTGCTGTGATTGCTGCTTTTTGGCTGGGACTGGAGCAAATGTAATGTAACATTAGGCGCGATTGTTTGCTCTAGCCGTAAATGGAGTAGTTTGTAAATTTTAAAGTATTTTTTTGGGGTTTTTTGCTGCTCGGTTTGGGGACTGGTGTAGAATGTGATGTAACAAAATTCTGCGTTTGCTGTCTAGCCGTGCTGGGTAGATGTGATGTAAAGTATTTTGTGATTGTTTGTTTCTGGCTGTGACGGGTGTGGGAAAAAAAGATGTAAAGTAACTTTTAGTGCTGGGGATTGCTGCTCGGCTGTGAGGGAGCAAAATGTTTTTTAAACAGTTTGGCGTGATTGCAGCTTTAGCTGTGACTGGAGCAGATGTGATGTAACGGTAGTGCTGTGAGCTGCTGCCCCGGGCCGGACTGGAGCAGATGGGGTTTTAAACCAGTAGGCTGTGTTTGCTGCTCTGCCGTGACTGGAGAAATGTGATGTAACAGGGGCGTGTTTGGGTGCTTTTGGTGTGACTGGAAGCAGATGTGTTTGAAAGGTAGGGGTTGTTATTGCTCCCTTTTGCCGGGGACTGGAGAAGATGTAAATTTTAACGGTATGCTGTGATTGCTGCTCTGGTGTGACGGGAGCGATGTGATGAAACAGTAGTTTTTGTGTTTTCTGCTCGGGGCCCCGGTTGACTGTAGCAGAGGGTGAAAAAAAAAAAACCCAAGATAGTGCGGTGTTTGTGCTCGGCTGTGACTGGATTTGCAGATGGTTTGTACGTACGGGCTGTATTGCGGGTTTCGGCGTGAATGGAGCAGATATAAATGTAACATATTGTTTGTGATTGTTTGGCTCTGGCTGTGCTGAAAACCCAGAAGTGTTTTAAACCAGTATGCTGGTTTTGGGGTCTCTGGCTGTGACTGGAGCAGATGTGATGTAACAGTAGTGCTGTGATTGCTGCTCTGGCGGTGACTGGATTTTAGTTGTAAATTTTAAGAGTATGCTGTGATTGCTGCCTGGCTGTGACGGAAAGTACAGATTTGATGTAACGTATTTGCTGGGGTTTTGCTGCTCAAACCCGTGACTGGAGCAGATGTGTTTTTAACATTTAAGTGCGTGTTTGCTGTTTGGCTGTGATGGGGGGCAGTTTGTGATGGGACAGTTTGCTGGGGGACTTGCGGGCTTTTGGCGGTGACTGGGCAGTTTGGGGAAGGTAACAGTAGTGTTTGTGAATTGCAGTTTTAGCGTGACTGGAGCAGATGTGATGTAACAGTATATTTAATTGTGTTTCCCGCCCCCGGGGCGGTAAACGGGAAAAGCAGATGGGGATGTAACAGTAGTGCTGTGATTCCCTGCTCGGCGGAGACGGAAAGTAGATGTGTTTGTAACGTAGTGCTGTAAATTTGCCCCTTTGGGGCCGTAACTGGACCCGATGGGGAAGTAACAGTAGTGCTTTGATTGCTGCCCGGGCTGTAAACTGGGGGAAAATTTTTGATAAACCATTAGGCTTTTGGATTGAAGCTTTAGCTGTGACTGGAGAAAGATGTAAATTGAAGGGTGGTTAGTGCTGTGATTGAGGCTCTGGCTTTTAAACGGGAGTAGGTTTGGGGAGGGATATAGTGTTTGTGATTGCTGTCTGGCGGGGACGGGATTTAAAGATGTTTTTGTAACAGTAGGTGTGATTGCTGCCGGCTGTAAACTGGAGTAAAATGATTAAATGTAACAGTAGTGCTGGGGTTTTGGGCTGCCTCTGGCTGTGAGGATAGAAAATTGTATGTAACAGTAGTGCTGTGATTGCTGCTCTGGCCGTAACTGGAGCAGATGTAAAGTAACAAAATTTGCTTTTTTTTTTGCTGTCGGGGCTGTGACTGGAGAAATTTTGAAAATTAACGTAGTGCTGTGTTTGCAGCTTTACCCTTGTGACTGGAGCAGATGTGATGAAAGGGGTAGTGCTGTGATTGTTTGCTCGGCGGGTGACGGGATGAGAAAAATTTTGAGGTTTTGGAAAGTGCTGTTGATTGCTGTTTGGGCGGGTCTGGGGGAAGAAGATGTGTTTTAAACAGTATTGCTGTAAATTGTTTTGGGCGGGGGACTGGAGTAGAAGATGTGATGTAACAGTAGTGCTGTGATTGCTGCTCTGGCTGTGACTGGAGTAGAAGATGTGATGTAACATATTGCTTTTTGTTTGCTGCTAGGCGGGGGAAAGGGAGCAAAGTAGTAACAGTAGTGTTTGTGATTCCCTTGCCCTGGCTGTGACTGGGGTAGATTAAAGAAACCCAGGGGTGCTGTGTTTTGCAGTTTTTGCTTGACGGGAGCAGATGGGGATTTTAACATTAAATTACTGTGTTTGTGCTTTGGCGGTGACTGGAGCAGATGTAAAAGAAAACAGTAGGCTGTGTTTTGGCTGCCTGGAAAGGGGACGGGAAAGTGGGATGGGGATGTAACAGTAGTGCTTTTATTGTTTGTTTCTGGCCCAAAAACCCTTGGGAGCAATGTAAAGAAACCCTTTTAGTGCTGGATTGCGGCCCCTGGCTTAAACGGAGCAAATGGATTTTTAAAAAGTAGTGCGGTTTTTGCGGGTTTTAAAGCTGGGACGGAGAAATTGTGATGTAACGGTAGTGCTGGGGTTTGGGCTGCTCTGGCGGGTAAACTGGAGCAGATGTTTTTGAAAAACCAGAAGTGCGGGTGATTGCTGCTCTGGCGGGGGATGGAGCAGATGTAAAGTAACATTAGTGCTGTTTGCGCTCGGGGCCCTGTGACTGGAGTAGCAGTTGTGAGTACAGTACTGCCCGCCCAAACCCCACGCTAAAGGGGGCGCCGCCCCCTCCAAATTTTGGGGGCCCCGGGCCCCCCCACCATCCAAAAACCCCGGGGCCGCCCCCTCCCCCCTAAACAAGGGCGCCGTCCCCCTTTCCCCGCTCACGGGGGCCCCCCGTTTCCCCCCCCCCGGGGGCGCCGCTCCCTTCCACTTCTCACGGGGGCGCCGTTTCCCTCCCTCTCACGGGGGGGCCCCGGGCTCCCCCCAAACTCTAAGGGGGGCGCCCCCCTCCCACTTCACGGGGGCCGCCCCCTTTTCCACTCTCCCCGGGGGCGCCCGCCCTTCCCCCCTCACAGGGGCCCCCGCTCCCTCCACGCCACGGGGGGCGCCCCCTCCCTCCCCCGTCCAACGGGGCGCCGCTCCCCTTCCATCCACGGGGGGGCCCCCCATCCACGCTCACGGGGGCGCCGCCCCCTCCACTCTCACAGGGGTGCCGCCCCCCCCAACTTTTCCACAGGGGCCCCGCTTTCCACTCTCACAGGGGTCCCCCGCCCCACCCAATCTCACAGGGGCGCCGTCCCCCCAAAGCTCATAGGGGGCCCGTTTCCATCCACTCTCACAGGGGCCCCGCCCCCCTCCACTCTAAACAGGGGCGCCGTTTTCCCTCCACTCTACAGGGGCCCCGGGCCCCCTCCCTCTCACAGGGGCCCCGCTCCCTCCACGTCACGGGGGGCGCCCCCCCCTCCACTTAAAGGGGGCGCCGCCCCCTCCACCTCCGGGGGGCGCCGCTCCTCCACCCCTCCCCGGGGGCGCCGCTCCCTCCACGCTCACAGGGGCCCCGGGCCCCCCCCACTCTCACAGGGGCGCCCTCCCCTCCCACTCTCACGGGGGCGCCCTCCCCAAATCTCCCCGGGGGCGCCCCCCCCCTCCACTCCCACAGGGGGGGCCCCTTCCCCATCCACTTCCCCAGGGGCCCCCGCTCCCCCCAAATTTTCACGGGGGCGCCCCCTCCCTCCACCTCACAGGGGGTGCCGCCCCAAACCACGCTCACAGGGGCGCCGCCCCCCCACTCTCCGGGGGGTGCCATTTCCAAATCCCCGCCACGGGGGCGCCGCCCCCCTCCATTTTCTCACGGGGGCGCCGCTCCCTCCACGCTCACGGGGGCGCCGCTCCCTCCACTCTCACGGGGGCGCCGCCCCATCCACCCACAGGGGCGCCGCTCCCCTCCACCCAGGGGGCGCCCCCCCAAACCCAAACGCTCCCCCAAAGGGGGCGCCGCCCCACCCCCCTTTTCACAGGGGCCCCGCCCCCCTCCACGCTCAAGGGGAGCCCCCACCCCGGGTTTCACGGGGGTGCCGCCTCCCCCACTCTCACAAAGGGGGGCCCGCTCCCTCCACGCTCAAAAAGGGGTTTCCCGCCCCTCCACGCTCACATTTTGGTACAAAAAATGGGACTTCTAAAATAAATTAAAAACAGTTTGTTTAACCAGATTTTTGAAAACTTGCGTCCCCGGGTGGCGGGCCTCCATCCCCCAACCCCGGGACCCCCACCCCCCGCTGCTTTAAAAATTGCGTCACCCGGGTGTAAGGATCGGGCCCCATCAATAAATTTGGGGCCACAAAAAGGGGAAATTTTTCTGTCTTCAGAATTTTCACTTTCCCCAGAAATACCCAAAACCTCCCCCGGGCCTTATCAGGGGTTTGTGAGACTTTGTACTGGACGTCACGTCCCCGGTTTTGCCAAAAACTGGAAAAACATCCAAAAAAATTTTTCTGTAGAAGAAAACCGAATAGGGAAAAACAGACTGGGAAAGCAGCCCCAACCTCCAAAGGATTTTGACCCCCCAGGATCCTTGTGTCCTCCCAGGGAAACCGGGGAGGAGTTTGTGGACAGGCTGTTACATCACCCTGACACCCGAGCAAAAAAACAAAAATTTTTGGCTGTTCCCATATGTTACAGGCCCCTATAGAAAATAAGCCACCCACTGACGTTAGTAAGATCAGCAGCTCTCGGCAGATGATGGGGGTTGGAAAGGAAAAGGGAAATCAGGCGTTTTGAATTACTAAACCCAACCAGTTTTTTTCCCCATAGAAAATAAACCCGCTCCCGGGAAGGAGTGGGCTCAGATAAAATTTAGGACCCATCTTATGTGGAAAACCCTTTTTTCGTGCCCTTTTTAAATAGAGGAAAAATAAAGATTTGGGAAAAAAAAGGATGGGGTTTGGGTTACTTTTCAGCATCTGACCCATTAGTCTTTCTTAAAAGAAACCCCGCTGCCAGAGGTGGCGGAGCCAAATAAACTTTTAGGACCATCATGAAAGGGTTTTCCCCCTGACTGGCCCTAAAATAGAGGAAAAAAAGCAGGGGAAAATTTAAGGGGCAGGTTAAAATTCAGCACCCCCTTGCTTAGTTTTTCCTTTGAAAAAACCGCTCAGAGGTGCCCTGGACCCTTTAAGCTCAATAATTTTGTAGGACCCTTTCCCAAAAAGGGTTTGCCCTCTCATCTGCTCCCAGAAATAGAAAAAGGATGGGGGAACAGGGGTCAACGGGGGTTTTGCCCAGGACCCACCAAAAAAAAAAGGATTGTTTTCTAGGGCCCACCCCAGATTTTGGTACCGATCCCTCCCTGCCTCCCCCCCCCTGAGGGGCCCCCCCACCCATTTTCCTTAAACCCTTAAACAGACTGTAAATGACATCATCACACAACCTGAAAATCAAAAGGGGGCACTAGGCTTTTTTTTTTTGGGCCTCCCCACCTAATTGCAGCAGGCCCACCGGGGTAAAAAATTAAAAGGCAAATAAAAAATGCCCCTCCCCAAGGGAAACTTTTTAATGAAAAAAAAAATAATAAAGCTAAAACCCCAAGCAAATTTTTAACCCCCACGAATACTGGTCAAACAGAAACCCAAAAATTAACATCGCTACACAAAATCAGAATCGCAAGGCAAATTTAACCCAAATAAACCACTAAAACCAAAAAAACGGGCCAAAACCATGCCCAAACATACCCCCCCACATAGTAAACTGAAAAAAAACCCCCCCGGCCATGACCCCCTTCACCACAAAACAAGTGCCCTAAATAAAAACCCCCTTTGCACCATGACCCCAAACCCCCCACCCAAAAGTCCTGAATAAAACCACCGGCACCAGACCACATATCCCCCAACAAAACATTTTAAAAGAATAATACCACCGCACCATGGCCAAAAAACCACCACCAAAACAGGATGAATAATACCCCCGGGAAACCCATAAACCCCCAAAATCACCACCACACAGTGACAAAAAATAAAAACACCCACCTGCCCAAACATATCCCCACCACACAGGCCCCTGAATAATAACCACCGCCCCCCAAAAGCCCCCAACATATCCCCACAAAACCTTTAAAATAAATAAAACCCCCCGCCCCCCTTTCCCCCAAAATCACCACAAAAACATTTAAAAAGAAAAAACCACCGCCCTTTGCCCCACAAATCACCACAAAACATTAATGAAAAAAACCCACCGCAACCAAAGACCACATATCCCCCACCACATAGTGATTTAAATAATACCGGGGGCCCCAAAGGCCACATATCACCACCACATAGGGGACTGAAAAAAACCCAAACCGCCCAGCCCCACATAAAAACCCACCCACATTGACTAAATTTAATACCACGAAACCAGGGCCCATATCACCACCACATATTTGACAAAAAAACCCAAACCCACCTGCCCCACATACCACCACTACAAGGGGACTAAATTAAATACCCCCCCAAAATATCACGACCATATAAAATATTTAAAAAAGGGAAACCATAAAAAATTACTAAAAATTTTCCCCCCTTTCCACAAAAACCCCTATATTCCCCCGCCATACGGGGTAATCCAAGTTGTACAAAAGGGCTTTCCCCACACAATTTAATACAATAAATTTAAAAACTTTCAAAAAATTTAACCAGGTGCCCGTCCCTTTCTAAACGGTCTTTCATTTTTCCCTTTTTCTTCCCCAAACCCCGTTTAAACAAAACCCCCAAAAACGTTACATCATGACCACTTAAAAACTACCAATTTTTGACGAATCTTTCCCAACCACACCATGCCCCACAAAATCACCCACTGAAACCGGATGGGGGGCGCTGACAAAAAACGTACGCCGAACCCGACCGCGACATCCGGGTGTGGATCCCGTGAAACCACGCATTTTGGGGAAGCTAAAGGACCACCCAGGGCGTGGGTCTAAGGCCCCTGGCTTCGCCAAAGCCCCCCACAAAGGGGAAAATGGACTGGCTACCTGCGGACGCCGAGGTGCGGGACAAAACCCGGGAAAAAAAAAGGAAAGAACATAAGCAGGGGCAGGTAAAACCAACACAGTAAACCAGCAAACATCGGGTTAAGGAACCAGGTCCCAAGGCAGGACACAGGGAAAGGTGCAGGGGAAAATCAGAAAAGGGAAAACCCAGGAAAAAACAAAACAACAGAATTCAGGAGTTTCAAAAAGGGAACAGCAACTGGAACAGACTGCTAAGCTTAACAAGCCCAAAGAACTGAACCAAGTAAGGGAAAGGGACTTCCCCCTTAAAAGGCAGAGGTCAAGGTGAAATAACAGGTCTTTAAACAAAAACCAAATTTAAAAAGGGCAGGAAGCTGTCCCGCAGCCCAGCCCTTAAGGCACAGGGGCACCGGCGGGAACCCCCGGGAAGCAACAGGAAACAAAAAAGGGTAAGCACAGGGGGGACACGAAAACCGCCGAGGCCCATGGCAGGGAACCGCGGCTTGAAACCGTGCCCAACCACCACACAGTGACTGAAAAAACTGTTTAAAATCATGACCATAATTTTTCCCAAACCCACACAGTGACTGAATAATCCCAAACACATAATGACCATAAAACCCCCCATAGTGCCTGAAAAAAAAACCAAAACAGCATTAAACCAAATACCCCCCACCCCGCATAGTAAATAAATTTAATACCTCCACATCAAACCACGGGTAACACCCAAAACTCCCAGCCGCCATCTTGGCCCCAGCGTAGGGGTTTTAACCTGGGGATCGCCATGGGGGGAAAGGGAAAATTTTGGGGCACCCCGACACCAAGTTTTCCTAAAAACCCTGGCCCCCCCCCCCAGTTTTTTTTGGACCCCAAAAAGCATACAAAACAAACATAACAAAAATTTAAACATCTAGGCCGTCGGCCAAAAAAACTATACATTTAAGATGCCCTCTTTTACCGTAGTCTGGATCTAATATCCAGCCCCACCAAAACCAAGAAACCCCCAAAAACCAGTACAAAAGTACACTTCCCTCAAGCCTTCCGGGGGGCCAGGGGCCCTCACCCACTTTTGCTCCCTCCACTCTGCAGGAAGCGGGCCAAAACCCCCCCCCTGTACCCCCTAAAAGGGCCCCCGGTTTTTAAAACAGGACTTTCCCGACCCCTATCCAAAATGGGCCGGGAACATGGGAGTAGCCACCCACCCAACACATTGCCCAAACCCCAAAATACCAACCCAGGAACGGCTGAAAACCCAAAACCCAAACCTTTAAAAAAGTTGCCAACCCACTTGAGGGGCTGAAAAAAATTATATCGGCCCCAAACCCACCAA
>JAODAL010024428.1:0-60592 GCA_025379985.1 Phyllomedusa bahiana | reverse complement strand
CCGTTTCAATTTGATAATTAACGCTCAACCCTTACTGCCAACGCTCCGCACTGAGTGACTACTACCGCCGCTGCCTCGCTGAGCCTCTTTGCCGCTGCTTTCTTGGACCTGAGAAGCAGGTTTTCTACCCCGTGTCCCTTTGTCTCCCAACCTCGCACTGCTGCTACCCTGCTGACTCACGACCACACTATCCACTTTTTGGCTGTGCCGCTGCCTTACGCGCAAGCTGACGCTCTCTTCTCCTGACGAGGATGAAGCCCTTGCTTCACCCAGCTCCCAAGTGTGGTCGGCTACATCATCATCGATTATTGTTGAATCTTCACTGCTGTCCTCCTCAACGGTCTTGGTATGCAGAGGCTGACCCCTCACAACATGACCTCCCATGCCACTCTCCACATCCATACCTTGCCGCTTACTGCAAGAAGCAGGGGATATCGGCCCCATTTCTTTGCTGTCAAATAGCTGCTGACTGTCCTCAAGTTGTTCATCCTCGCTGTATAGTGCCGCTGAGCCCAGACCACATATTAGATCTCTGGCTGAGGGAACCGGATGGGACAGAGGCGGGTTAAGGACAGGTCAGAGCCGCTGAGCTGTTCCCGGGCAATGCCAACTAAGGGTTGTTGGCTGGTGTTGTCAGATGTTATCTGGGAGGTAGTGGATGACCTAGTCAACCAATCAAGAACCCTTGGGTTGCTGAACAACACATGGCCGCTAGTTCTGGCCTCACTGAGTGACCCCTGCTGCGACGTCCCCTTACTGTGCTGCGACCTGTGCCTGCTCCAGGAATGTTTGTGCCATTGCCACTCACATTTAAAGAGCCTTCCACCTCTCTGTCAAAAATGTACAGACTCTGTTTAATGAACATATCTGTATATGATAAATACACACCATGTATCTGATTCCAAATGAACCCACTAACACGCTTGGGTAAACCTTGGATATAAATTGTGCTACAGAAATCACCAGGAAAAAATTAACTGGTATGTGACGTGTAAAAACGCTGTGTATTTTACTGACTACAAAAGCACAAACGCGTTGAATTAACCCTTGGATATAAATTGCACTATAGAAATCACCAGGAAAAAAATTACTGGTATGTGGCATGTAAAAAAGCTGTGTATTTTACTGACTACAAAAGCACAAACACGTTTCATTAACCCTTGGATATAAATTGCGCTATAGAAATCACCAGGAAAAAATTTACTGGTATGTGGCATGTTAAAACGGTGTTTTTAAACGCCAAAGGAGAGTAAATTTTTCCTGGTGATTTCTGTAGCATAATTTATATCCAAGGGTTATTTAAGCCTGTTTGTGCTTTCTTATTCAGTAAAATACACTGAATAAGAAAGCACAAACAGGCTTAAATAACCCTTGGATATAAATTATGCTACAGAAATCACCAGGAAAAATTTACTTGCCTTTGGCGTTTAAAAACACTGTTTATTTTACTGAATATAAAAGCACAAAAAGCCTTAAATAACCGTTGGATATAAAATACACTGAATAAGAAAGCACAAACAGGCTTAAAACCCTTGGATATAAAATTATGCTACAGAAATCACCAGGAAAAATTTACTTGCCTTTGGCGTTTAAAAACACTGTTTATTTTACTGAATATAAAAGCACAAAAAGCCTTAAATAACCATTGGATATAAATTGCGCTACAGAAATCTGCAGCAAAAATTGTACTGGTATGTGGCTTGTAAAAACGCCGTTTCTTTTACTGCATACGAAAGCACAAACAGGATTAGATAACCCTTGGATATTCAATGTGCTCCAGAACAGACCAGTAGGCATGAAAATGTATATGGAGCAGAATTGGACCCACACTGGACTTCAATTACAATACCCCACAAAATCAATCAAAATTATAACGGAAGAGGAGAAGTGACCCCCCCCCCCCCAAAATCGCTGTTAAAAACAAATTTCTTTTGTGTGAGATCTCTGCAGAAGCTGCAGCAGCGGTACAACGAGGGCAGTATGAGCAGCCAGCGTTGCGTCCGGACTTAAATAGTGCTGTGACGTTACAGAATCCCGCCGGTCTCTGGTTGGCTTCATCTCTGCACATGTCAATGAAGGTCCTCCTTTCTTCCTGCCAGACTTCTCTGCCCCGTGTCACGCCATGTGCTTGTGGCCATTTTAGCAATTAAAAACACGCTTCGTTCTCGCGAATTACCCCAAACTTCGACTTCGTTTAAAATAGAAGTTTTCCTGAAATTCTAAACGAATTCCACTTCGTTAGAATCGATTCGCCCATCTCTAGATGTGAGTCCTCTGAGAATCAGGAAAGTTGCAAAGTGTCAGATTATTGGAATGAGATTTTATTTGGTGTACTTGAGCAACACATTATCACAAAGTCTTTGAGAACATGAGATAGAGAGGACTACCAACAATAAAGATTAATAAAATCCAAGGATTTACACTTACCAGGATGACTAGCCAACTTGAAAGAAAGGCCCCAGAAAAAAAGAATTGCCCTCCTTAATTCTGCTGAACAAAATATTGTGAACTTGGACAGGCGCAACAGACATTATGAAACTAAGGTCAACAATAAACTAAGGTTCCATAGAAATATCAGTTCAAGGAAACCAAATCAGAAGAAAAACTATTGCTAACAAGTCAGGTAGAAATATAAATGATGAGCTTGCTATAGATAAATCAAGATCTTGTAGCCCATGTAGGTGGACAAAGTATGACAGCCCTCTTCACTAAATATTGTTAATATTACTATTATTTATTTTAACCCTTTACAGGCAAGCCGCGCACGATCGCGACATGGGACCAGCGGTACATTACTGGCTTCATGCCGCATCACCCCCGGCTGGAGTGAGCCCCGGCCGCGGGGGATTAACCCTTCGATGTTGCGACCTATCATGGTCGCAACATCGAAGCTGCAGGCAGGAGGAGTGAGCTCCTTCTGCCTGCGATCCGGCGCAGCGAGCGGTATAGAGACCACTCGCTGGTCCCTTACCCGACTCCCCGGATGCTTTCTGAAAGCATCTGGGTAGTCTGGTGACGTCACCATGCCCACAATGTGTTGTGGGCATGGTGATTGGCAGTTACCATGGCGACCAGTACACAGCTGCAAAGCTGTGTACAGGTCTACCATTGTAACAACAATCTGACCATTGCTGTTACAGATCCCCACTGGGGAAAAGTGAAAAAATGTGAAAAAGTAAAAAAAAATTAAAAGAAGTAAAATACAAACACAAAAAATAAAAACATACATCGCCCTTTTCCCCTTTACAAATGCCAATCGTCCCCAAAAAGATCAAAAATAAATAAAGTACCCATATTTGGTATCGCCACGTGTGAAACGACCCACCCTATAAATCTTTCATGTTAATTAACCCCTACGGTGAATGCCGTAAAAACAAAACAAAAACAAAAACAGTCACAAAATTGCGATTTTTGTCCATCCTGCAGCACATAAAAGGGAATAAAAAGCGATCAAAAACTCATATAAACGCCAAAATAAAAGTCCTTTCACGTCTCTGTATACGGAAAAATAAAACAGTTATGGCTCTCTGAAGATAGCGATGCATAAATATTATTTTACACAACAAAACACTTTTTTTTTAAAGTGCTTCAAATAAAAAAAAAACTATATAAATTGGGTATCGCTGTTATCGTATTGACCCAGTGAGTAAAGATAACTGGTCATGGATACTGCCGTGAGCGCTGTTAAAAATAAAAATAAAAAACATACTAGGTTACAGATTTTCTTCACCCTCCTTCCAAAAAAGGGTTTTAAAAAAATGATCAAAAAAGTCTTGCCCCCAAAAAAAGGATAGCAATAAATGTAAATTTTCACCCAAAAAAAAACAAGGCCCTACACACTGCACGAAAAATAAAAATGTTATGGAGAGCAAAAACTTTTTTCCTTTTTGAATAAAGTGTTTTTATTCTGAAAAAACAAAAAAACAAAAAAAAATAAAAATTGGGTTTCGTGTAATCGTGAGTAATATACATGTCAAAATCCCGCACGGTGCCCCTGTAAAAAATAAAAATAAAAAACACAACCAATGCGTTTTTGTAAAAAATGCCTCACAAAAACCTTAAAAAAAAGTGATAAAAGCGTCAAATGCACCCCTAAGGTACAAAAAAAAACATCAGTCATCCCAAAAAAAAGCCCACAATCAGCTATTTTAATAAAAAAATGAAAACGTTTTTGGATAGAATGGCAACTAAAAACGCAATTTTTATAGCCCTATACTATTTTTAAAAAAAGTACTAAAAAACAAAAAAACATAAAAAATTTATATCATTGCAATGACCAACCCCCATAGAAAAGTTGTCACGTCATTTACATGGAGGGCGAACCTGTAAAATTAAAGCCCAAAATACAATGGGGAATTTGCGTCCCCCCCCCCCCCCCCCTCATTTTTAGGGGCCGATGCAAAAAAAACATGGAACACCGTGCGCCCAAAAATGCATAAAACCCCTAATGAGATCCCGAGGGATGCTGAATCCAAAAGAGGTACTTTTGGAAAGGTTTTTGCTTTTTCGGGACTTTTTGGGGCTTTTGCAAATGCGACTGACCCCCCCAAAATCTGTTTTTTTTCCCAAAAGCCAAAAACACTCCCCCCTTGTACACCCCCCATGGGGGCCCAAACAGCATTTTACACCCCCCTTAGGGTATTGCCGCTTTGGGGAAATTGTGTAAAAAAATTTTGGGTGCTTCTTTACCCCGGTTTTTCCGTAAAAAAAAACATTTTAAGCTAAAATTGCGATTGTTGGAAAAAAAAATTTTTTTCATTTTACAGCCTAACCAAAAAAAAATTTTTACACACCCCGTGAGCTCATATACTCACACAAAAACCGGAAGTCCTTAAGGGGGGGGAGTCCCCCAAAAATTTTAGGCTTTTTAGGGGGGTTTTAATTTAAATTTTTAGCCCTTTTTGTGTCCCAAACCCGAAATGGCCCCTAAAAAAATCGAAGAAAATGAACCCCGAGTCCCTAGGTTCCTTTATTCTGGGGCTTGGGGTTAGCCCAAATGCGCTCTAGGCCCCAATGGGATATCTCTGAACCAAAGCAGAATTTTGGGGAAACAATATTTAAATTGCAATCCCGATCCAATTACCGTTTCTTTTGAATAATGGATAAAAATTGAAAACTGCAAAAAAAACGAAGTTTTTGAAATTTTACTTCCCTTTGATTTAATTCCGTAAAAACCCCAATGGTTAATAAACTTCCAAAAGCTGTTTTTTAATACTTTAAGGGGTGTAGTTTCTTAGTGAAGTCCTTTATGGAGGACCTAAAATACACCAAAAACAAAGTCAAGTTAGAACTGGGCGGCCCCCAAAAAATATTACGCAAAATTTTCTTGAAATTGAAAATTTTACAAATTTCAAACCCTCTAAAGCGTAAAAAAAAGACTTTAAAAAAAATAAAGGGCCCAAACCTCAGCAACTAATGTAATGCTTTTTAAAAAAAATTTTAGTGTAATAACTACTGCCTTAATGCGAAAATTTTTGAAGTTTTAAATTGGGAAATTTTTAACAATTTTCATGAACTTTTTATTTTGGACAAAAAAAAACACTAATTTAAGCACAAAGTGCACGAGAAAAAAGTCTTGAAAACAGGAAGGTTTAAAATTCAAAAAGTTATTTTCACATAAATGACACATCAGATTAAAAAAAATTTAAGGGGGGCCCCAAAAATAACAAGATCCAAAAAAATACAATTGAAAAAAAAGGGGACATGTATAACATTGGGGCGCAGGGGGTCCCAAAACAAAACCGGGGGCCCGGGGCCCTTTTGGGTTTAATTTTGCTCAGTAGGGCGGAGTTCACAAAACATTTTACCCACTTGTGAACGCAGCAGTATTTTACAGAGAAAAACTGTACCCGCGGTCCCTTGATATTTATTTCCCCGACAGGAAAATAAAGCTTCAGCGAGAGCAATGTTTTTCATAATGTCGGCCCGTATGTCGGGCGTTTGAACCCAAATTAACACCGAACTACAAAACACATTACGTGGTGTGAACATACACAGTGTTTTTTGGGGGGTCGCTGTAAGGTCCAAAGTGCGCCCCACAAATCGGAAATTCATAGCGGTGGGGCTCTGGTTACGGTTTTTTTCCCCGGGAACACAGAACCCCGCCCGTAAAAAAATAAGGACGGGCCATTTCTTTCGGGGGGAAAATTGAAAGTGGTTGGGGAGGTGGCCGTTGGGGGTGTGCACGGTACGCTGTTGAAATCCCTTGGCCATGTTCAATGGGTACTGCCGATGTACTCTAAAAACCCCATTCGCTTGATTTTTGGAAGGGAAATTGTTCAGGGGGACCTGCTCCACCCCTTAAAATCATAGCGGTCCCCCGGGGTGAAAATTTCATCGTTTTGTATGGGAGAAACGACAAAATTTCATTTCTCTATGAGACATGTATTACCAAATTGTGGGGGCAATTTTGGGTGTATTGATGTGAAATTTTTAGCCGAAATGTACCCTGCATTTCCGTGTGAACCTGTTTACCTCTGCAAAATTTAAAAAACATAGGCAACCCGACAAATGACAGGTATAAAATTCTATTAAAATTAAAATTCATTTCAGGTTGTATTTCATGTGTAAGGGACAAAAGGCAGGATTTGTTTTAGTACGTGGGGTGTATTTGATATTTGTGTAATACACTTTGCATACATACATATACACACACACTTCAACACACATGTAACACATCCATATTTTAAGACATACAACACATGCTACACATACCCAACATGTAAGACAATACACTTGTATAACTAAAACACACAATATAGACATACACACACTGATCACATCTTTATAGACACTACACTACACCACATTAAACATAAACCACATGTAAGAAAACATACATTTTGTAACACATAACCATGTATAACAACTTACACATATGTATCCATACCACCTGCTACCATACACACATGTATAGACACATAAAAATTTTTACATGACAGAATTTTATACTTTTAGTTCACATTCATGTTGTTTCACTATTATACTTTAGTTTGGGTCTTACTGAGGCTTACCACTTGAACCCTTATGAATGGGACCTGGGGAAGCTTTTTTTGACCCCATAACAAAATCCTCTACCCGCAGGCAGAGATGGTGTGGGCCCCGGTAGAAGAAAGGGGGGGGGGCCGGCATGACAGGGGGCGGGCCGGCACTCGCTGTATGAGGCTGAATTTCCTACTTTTGTGTGGAGTGGTAGGGCACAGAGTGGGGCTTCACTGAGTGGCGCCGGCCCCTCCCCTCCTAAGCGCCGACACCACGGGCGGTCTCCCTGCCTCCCCAACAGGCTCTTACTTACAACCTGAGCTCATGTGCATCAGGGAAAAACACAATACAGATCGTCAGCTCTGCAGGCAAAAAAGCAGCTGCCAAAGACGATCTGAGGTTCGGGGCCAACCCCAGGGGAGGGCTATTCGGGGCTGTGCCCCGAACATTACTGCCTAGCGACGCCCCTGATTGACGCTGACAAGACAGTTCTATATAGCTTTGAGGTAGTGTAGAATGCACCAGAATGTATGAACCTGTTCTTCTGCAGGCAGACCACCTTTAACCTGGTCTGGCTGTTCTTATTTTTATGTCTCTAGGTTTGGCATGAAAGAATCATAAATGTGTCTACTTCTAAAAATGTGGTGCGACACTCCCCCAGAACACCTTTAATCTTTGGGGCCTTAAACATTGTCGCACCGGTGCTTATTGCACCAAAGTTTGGAATGTGACTGTTCATTTACTACAGAACCAGCGTACTAACTTTTTGATGCAGTAAGTCCTCACATGCCCCATTCTTACTTGTCACCCTAAATGACTAACAACTGGTACAGAGGAAGAGAGAACCTTGTCCTTGAAGGCTTAGAACTAGAGATAGGTGAATCGATTCTAACGAAGTGGAATTCGTTCAGGATTTCAGGAAAACTTCGATTCTGAACGAAGTCGAAGTTTGGGGTGATTCGCGGGAACGAAGCGTGTTTTTAATTGATAAAATGTCTGTGAGCACATGGCGTTACATGGGGCAAAGAACTCTGGGTGGAAGAAAGGAGTAGCCTAAATGACATGTGCAGAGATGAAGCCAATCAGAGACCGGTGGGATTCTGTGACGTCACCACACTATATAATTTCCGGGCGCGTCGCTGGCAGTTCAACTGCTCTCACTGTGCTGTTAAGTTGCTGATGCTGTGCTTTATGATATCTCATACTAAAGAACTAACTTTTATGCAGCGATTTTTTGGGGGTTGTCACAGCTTGTCTCAGAGACAGCTTCTCTTACGTTCTAATTTTGATTTTGTGGGGCATTGGAATTGAAGTCCAGTGTGCGTCCAATTCAGCTGCATATACATTTTAATGCTATCTGCTCAGTTCTTGAGCACATTGAATATCCAAGGGTTATCTAAGCCTGTTGCTGTTGTATTCAGTTAAAGAAACAGCGTTTTTATCTAAATACCACTTAATTTTTGGCTGCTCATTTCTTTTGCGCAATTTACATCCAGGGGTTAATTAAGCGTTTTTCTGTTGTTGTGGTCACGAAAAGAAACAGTGTTTTTCAACGCCAAAGAAGAAATTTTGGCTGTAGCATAATTCATATCCGAAGGTTAATTACGAGTTTTTCTGCTATTGTGCTCTGTAAAATAACGCCGTTTAAAAACACGATACAAAGTGGTAATTTTTGGCAGCACATTTCTTTTGCGCAATTTACATCCAAGGGTTAACTAAGTATTTTTCTGCAGTTGTACTCAGTAAAAGAAACGTTGTTTTTCAACGCCAAAGAAGAAATTTTGCCTGTAGCATAATTCATATCCAATGGTTAATTAAGCATTTTTTGCTGTTGTGCTCCTTTAAAATACACGCCGTTTTTATGTTACAAAGCGGGTAATTTTTGGCAGCACATTTCTTTTGCACAATTTACATCTAAGGGTTAACTAAGTATTTTTCTGCAGTTGTAGTCAGTAAAAGAAACGGTGTTTTTCAACACCAAGGAAGAAATTTTGAATGTACAAGTAAATTTTTCCTGGCCATTTGTGGAGCGCAATTTATATCCAAGGGTTACCCAAGCTTGTTAGTGGGTTCATTTGGAGTCAAATACAGGGTGTGTATTTATCATTATACAGATATCTTCATTAAAAAGAATCTGTACATTTTTGAACAAAAAGTATGTCAGACAGGAGGTGGCAGCCCTTTTTCACATGCGAGTGGCAGTGGCACAAACATTCCTTGAGCAGGCACAGGTCACAGCACAGCAAGGGGGACGTAGCAGCGAGGTCACTGGGTTTGAGGCCAGAACTGCCGCTGTCATCTAGCGGCCGTGTGTTGTTCAGCAACCCAATGGTTCTTGATTGGTTGACTAGGTCATCCACTTCCTCCCAGATGACATTTGACAACCCCAGCCAAGAGTCGGGGGGAAAACGTCAGACAAAACCCCTTTTAGTTGGCAATGGTTGGGAGCGGGTCAGTGGCCCTCACCTGTCCTCAATCCGCCACTGTCCCATCCGATTCCCCAGCCAGAGTTCTACTATGTGGCCTGGGTTCAGCGCCACTATACAGCGAGGGACGAACAATTTGAGGACAGTCAGCAGCTACTTGGCAAGAAGAGGTGGGGCAGACACCCCCTGCTTCTTTGCAGTATGATGTGGAGAGTGGCATGGGAGGTTTTTTGGTGAGCGGTAGCTCTGCATACCAAGACCATTGAGGAGGACAGCAGTGACAATCAAACACTCATGAAGTATAAATGTAGTGGTTTGAATCCAGTTTCTGCATTACAACAGTTTGTTCAAATGCAACTACAGGGAATGTTTTAGGGGCTTATTTTTCATTCTGTGCCATTGTTGGTTGAATTCAGTACAAAACTGGAATGGAACAGAATAAAAAAGAAGCAAAAGCAAATGCTGCAAAACTGGCTTTGTATTAAAAAGGGGAGGCCCTCCCCTGTTAATGGTTGAAAAAGGGGAGGCCCTCCCCTGTTTACGGTCGAAAAAGAGGAGGCCCTCCCCTGTTAATGGTGGAAAAAGGGGAGGTACTCCCATGTTAACGGTGGAAAAAGGGGATGCCCTCCCCTGTTAACGGTGGAAAAAGGGGAGCCCCCCCCCCCTGTTAACTGTGGAAAAAGGGGAGGCCCTCCCCTGTAACCGGTTCATCAATTTCCCCCTGTTCATTAATTTCCCCCTGTTAATATATTTATTCCTCTCCATCAATTTCCCCCTGTTAATATATTTATTCCTGTTCAACAATTTCCCCCTGTTCATAAATTTCCCCCTGTTGATATATTTATTTCTGTTCATCAATTCCACTTGTTTATCAGTTCTGTCTGCCCGTGTTACCCGTCTTTTCTGCTTCGCTACCTGACCTCGAATCTCACGGGCCCGCCGACCTGTTGGCCTGACCTTTGACTATGAGTTTCGTCTTACAATTCGGTACCTTGCTACTCCTCGGCTGCCACCGCAAGCTAGTCGCGCCAGGGGTAGCGACCTTGTAGACTCCCGCCGCAGCAAGTCCATCCCGCTTTCCGGCGGGATCTGGTGAAAACCGGGACCTACTTAGATCCGCTCCCTGGCGTTTGGGTATTTGCATCGCTTGCGGTGGTCCAGTGGATCCCCTCCGCTGTCCCGTGACAACATGAAGCATGGAATGACGTTATTCCTCCATAGCCTGGCGACTGGCCAAATAACGTATGTCCGCGTGAAGGGCCTGGCAACGGAGGTGTCACGCATGAGCTGCCACTGGGCCGACATTAAAATTACACAGGGGTGTACGCTGTCCATTGGATCATCAATAAACCATTAATAGGGCCCTTTTTCTGTTATGAGTCATTCCAACATATGGAGGCTGGAATTCCCCATTTGGAAATGTCACATATTTGCCTATTTTTGGAGGAGGCCGGTGTGCCGCTGTAGCTTAAGAAGGGTGTGATTGGTGGTGTAAAACGGCTGAAGTGCATGCAAAGTTTCCTGGCCCTTTTTAGAATGTCTTGCAGATGGGTGTAAGACTTGAACAACCTGCTTGAGCATTTCCTCCCATGTGTGACTACGTTCGCCCAGGGGAAACATCCTGTCCACTTGGATCATCAAAACATGTTAATGGCCTTTCTCTGTTCATAATTTCCCCTGTTAATATATTTATTCTTGTTCATCAATTTCCCCCTGTTCATACATTTCCCCCTGTTAATATATTTATTCCTGTTCATCAATTTCCCCCTGTTCATCAGTTTCTGTCTGCCCGTGTACCCGACCTTTCTGCTACATTACCTGACCTCGAATCTCCACCGCCTGCCCTGACCTGTTGGCCTGACCTTCGACTACGAGTTTCGTCTTAAGATTCTGTACCTCGCTGCACCTCGGCTGCCACCTCAAGCTACTCGCGCCAGGGGTAGCGACCTGGTAGGACTCCCACCGCAGAAAGTCCATCCTGTCTTGCGGCGGACTCTGGTGGAAACCGGGACCTACTTAGACCCCGCTCCCTGGCGTGGCCGCTACCAACGCTTGCGTAGTCCAGAGGAGCCACTACCCGTGTCGTTACAATGGCTGAAGTGAATGGCAAGTTTCCTGGCCAGTTCTTTGAATGGTGCAGTGTCCACCACTTGAAAAGGGAGGGACTGCAGTACCACCAACTTGAACAGGAGCACGGTCAGCTTCTGCACTCAGGGATGACTAGACGCATACTGCTTTCTCTTGGCAATCATCTCGGTGAACGACTGCTGGCACTAAATCGTGTCTGTTTGGCTCCCAACCTCGTACTGCTGCCCCCCCTGTGATCCCGGGGCCCCACTACCGACTTAAGGGCTGCGCCACGCCTGACACGCAAGCTGCTGCTCTCTTCTCCTTATGATAATGATGAACCCTTGTACCCCTGTTGGTCTGGGTCAGCTGATAGCATCACATGGCTTTCAAAACCACCAGTATGCTGATGACACCCAACTTTACATCTCCGGCCCAGACATTAACTCTCTACTGTCCAAGATCCCAGATTGTCTGTCGTCCAAAGCCTCCTTCTTCTCCTCCCGTCTCCTAAAATTTAATTTCAGAGATAACGGAAAAGCTTCCAGGGCCCGGGGCAATGGGTAGTCGAGGGCAGGCGGGCCGCGTTGGGCGCCACTTCATCCCTGGGAGAAAAGGGGGCACATGGAGGCATGGAGTGAACTTAATTTTCTGTTTGGGGGGACTTTATGCCTTGTTTTAACTAGGGCACCAGATTTAAAATTGTCCCAGCTTCGCCCGCTTCTCCCGGCTCCCATGTGTGATCGGCTACATCAATTAGTCTTTGCCTGTCACCGCCGTCCTCCTCAACGGTGTCGCTGTACAAAGCCTGACCGCTCTTAAAGGGGTTGTCTCACTACAAGGATTGCTTTTTATGTTAAAGATCTTGCAAAAACAAGTCACTTTGCAATATATGTCCATTAACAGAGTCCAACCTATTCCTAGATATCCCCTCTTGTATGGGCTGCATCAGTCCTCAGGTCCCCTTTAGCTACAGACCTGTTTGATCTCTCCTGATAGGTGCCAGACACTGGTTGCTATAGCTACAGACCTGGTTTATACTGCAGCCTAGTATAGAAGCCAGTAAACACGTCCCTGAATTCAAAGTGAAACCAAGAAAACAGGACTGAGGCAAGATGAATCGATGTAGTGAGACAACCCCTTTAAGGCCATCCACAGTACTATATGCAGTCTTTTTCTATAAACTGTGACACCCTACCACTAAGTACAAAGCTAATAGGTTGTGTGCCTGATGCTTATCTAAACAGACTTTAATCCCAGATTTCAAAGTATTGTTATAGAGTACCAAAGTTTTTAAATTTAAAATATACACAGAATTTATTACTTATTTGAATAGGGGATCAGTCCAGTTTGGGGTTTCCTTTGGCTGCGTAAGAAGGGTTTTACAGGGGTTCTCCATGATATTTAAAATTGTATGCTGGACTCCCCGAATTAGTCATTAGTTAAAGGGGTATTCCCATATCTTCCTTTCTTTAAAATGTTTGGAAAAAGGTAAATAACATTATTATCCAAAACATTTCTGTTCAGATATTCCTTAATTTCATATTTTATCACCATGTTTACAGATGCTTTACTATGTAACCCACCACCCTTCTGTCTTATCATGGGGACAGGAGATTACTGAGAGAAACATTAAAGGGGTTGTCTCACTACATTGATTCATCTTACCTCACTCCTGTTTTCTTGGTTTCACTTTGAATTCAGGGGCGTGTTTACTAGCTTCCACTAGGATGCAGTAGAAGCCAGGTCTGTAGCTATAGCAACCAGTGCTGGCGCCTTCAGGGGAGACCAAACAGGTCTGTAGCTATAGTGAACTAAAGGAGTGATGCAGCCCATACAAGAGGGGATATCTAAGAATAGGTTAGGACACTGTTAATGGACACATATTTCAAAGTGACTTGTTTTTGAAAAAAACTTTAACATAAAAAGCAATCCTTGTAGTGAGACAACCCCTTTAACATAACCCCCCATTGTAACTCTCCTCATCACTATTTGCATGCTTCTTCAAGAAGCAGCGGATGTCTTCCACACCTCTTTGCTGCCCACTGTCCTCAAATATTTTGTCCTCACTGTATAGTGGCGCAGAGGCCACAGCAATAGTAGTTCTCTGGCTGTGGGAAGCGAACGGGAAGAGGTGGGTTGTGGACAGGTGGGGAGCCCCTCACTTGCTCCCGGGCCATGCCAACTAGGGGTTGTGTGTGGACAAACCCACCGGCTCTTGGCGGGGGTTGTCAGATGTCATCTGGGAAAAGGGGTATGACCTAGTTTTGTGGTCAAACATGGCCGGTTGATGACACCGGATGCTGTGGGGTCGCAGGGTGCTCCTGCTGTGCGTCCCCTTACTGTGCTGCGATCTGTGGCGGCTCCGGTAACCTACTACTGTGTTCTTTGACGCTATGGTATGTACAGGAAAAAGAAAAAAGAAAGGGGGCGCACAATAGTGTTATACTGTAAATTGCTAAGAGAGAATAAAGATAAAGGTGGATTCTCACCTTTGAGTGTTTTCGCTATTTTTGTAGAGGCACAACACTCATAAGCGTTCACAGGAGTATTTACATTCCATAGCCCCTTTAAAACGGCAGCCGCTGGTCTCTGATGCTCCCCTCCGTGATCGTGGGAGATAGACGCCAAAGCAAAAAAGGAAAAAAATGGACCCGTACATACAAAACGAGTGATGAAGAAAATCCCGACTAAAGGCTTTTGTTAAAATATTTTTTTAATCTTAAAAATGCAACGGAATTACCGATGCAAAATTTAAAAACAAACAAATTAAAACTTACGCGTTCGCGCCGAGTACCCCGCGCTTCATCAGAAGTATACAGTGCACTAAAAGTAGACATAGGTATATATAAACAAATTAAATGCACATACATTTTTTTTCTAATAGGTGACGTGGAGATACGGGTGATCAGTGATGCAAACTTATATAGTTGAAGTCTGTGATGTAGATAAATCACAGCGAATAAAATTAAATATCAGGAGAAGTAAATAAATGCCCTGAAAACTGTATAAATGTAGGGAGAGAAGGGCAATCAATATGGAGGAGGGCGGGTAATATCATACACCCAATATGTTGAAACTTGTCTGTAATTTGAAATGTAAGGCGGTCCAAAATATCTGGGTTTAGAAGCGCCACAATGAGTAACATTGAATGTGTGAAAATAAGTGATTGGTTAGACTTATTGGAGGAAATAAAAATAAACCCTATGGGGGTATGATTGTCAAGAGGAGAGGCCATAGTGGATTGGTCGTAAATACTGCGGCGATTCTAATCAGCCAATGATCGGTTGAGACATAGCCTAGTAAAGTGATTGGTGCTTTGGACAGCCCGGAGATACGGCTACAGACCAATGAAAAGGGAGCTACTTCCTATGGAAAAAATAACAAAGAGAAATATATCTAGCGCATTAAAGTTGATTGTGCTGGATTGGGTGCCATTTAGGTCGCAGGAAATTATGAGCGAACCAATGAGAAGTGGAGCTAACTTCTCTTATGGAAATTGTAATGGAGAAAAGTTTTAAACCGCGTTCAGGAGAATTGCGGCCAAAAGTGATGTGATTGGTGTTTGAGCCAGGCGGGTGTTTTCAAGCGGACCAATGGGAAATGGAGCTACTTCCCGAGGGGAATATACATATGAAAACTTTTCTCTTTACGAGACCAAATATACTTTCGGTGGGTGTATCTTAATATAAAAAGTAAAGCAGACTGATCAAAAAAGTAAGTATGCTTCTAAGAAGAAAAAGGTGTACAAATAGGAGTACATCCATTTGAGAGCGAAGTAGGACTTCCCAATGGCAGTGGTATAGGTGGTACACATAACAAGTAAAAGGTGCAATAAACAATAAAAATACACAATTTATTATTATTTATAATAAAATTAGCTCGGAGTAGTGCTCAAGCCAGGGAAACCTGAATGTGATGAGAGGGTTTTTTTTTTTTTAAAGGGCCTCGAGCCGCTCCGATATGCTGCTGAAATGAATTGTGTTTCCTATGCGAAAGTGATTTCTCACTTTATGAATATGTTCTGTGGATGTGGTGTCAATGGCACAAGGGATTACTATATCTTGGTTATTAGTGAATAAAGAAAAACAAATTTATAAGTAAGCCAGTTGTTCACGTGACGTAAGTTGGGATCAGGATTCTCCACTTGCTTACAGCGATAGAACTATTCTGTGGCATCGCTGTAGAACTTTGGAAACAGAGTTTGCAAAACCTGTAGATCCAAAACATTTCTCTTTTTGGAGAGCTGTAAGCGCTTGGGTAGTTTGGGAGAATAAAGTCCAAGAGTGATGTTGTAAGACTTAAAGTTTTTTTATGATGTTCACTACATGGCGAGAGACACTTTGTAGCGGTCCCCTCGTTTAAACCATGCTCTGTGGTCATTAAAGCGAATGTGTAAAGGTCTAGATGTTCTGCCTAGGTAGTGAATCTTAACAAATACAATCAACTGCGTAAATGACATTTGAACTTTTGCAGTTGAGTTCATGTTTGATCGGTTATGTTTCTTTCGTGGTGTAAGAAGTAATTTGGGACTTGGTACTGATACTCAAACAACAGAGGCAGAGAGGGGAGCCACAGGGGGAGCTGCCCCGATTCGTTGGATTGATGTTCTGGATTTCCGTAGGATCTCTTATCCGGCTAGGAGCTACCAAATTTTTGATATTGGGCTCTCTTCTGTAAATCATCGCCGGTTTGTCGGTAAGAAGTGGACCTAGTACAGGGGTCTTTTTCAGGATGTACCAATATTGGTCTAGGTTTTTGTTGCGGATTTTTCGATCGTGAAAGAATTATACTGGTGGGTGATGAGTAACAATTTTATTTTTGAGTGCTGTCCCCTTTTTTTCTTTGGTCTTTTTCTCTAAACATCTCTTTTTCGTTAATGTTTGGACTCTCTCTTTCGCATTGTTGGGGGGGGGGGGGGGGGGGGGGGGGGGGGGGGGGGTTGTTTTAATTTTTTTCAATAATTCTTCTAGGGTATTTTTATCACCCGGAACCTATTCTCAGGGATTCAATCTGACTGCACAATTGAATCTTCAGTGTGCAGTTTCTTCCTTATTCTCTTGAACGTCCATAGGTATATTACATAGCCTCTCTCATAAATGCAAAAAAAGACTTTACACAGGCCAATCGGAATGGTGAGACAAATTCTGCCCATTCATCAAGAACAACATCTACTGCCTCTGCAATTCTCCCACAGGAAGTTATACCACCTACTTCTCCACAAAAAGAAAAATTATCCATTCCCATTACGGAAATAAACTCAAATTCACCAGAGTCACCCACTTCAGTGATCAATGTCATATCTAAAGAAGATGTCTTTACCACATCTTCTGCGGACCAAAAGGGCTCTGAAGCCTCTTCTGATATACTGGTTATCGATATAAGCCAATTATAGTATAAACTATGTCTTTTTTCGAAAGAAACTTTACAAAGTTTATTACTATTCTAATCCACTTCCCCGCAAAACCATGACATATCAAATATGGAGACAGCCCCAATCAATCAACCACTCTCTCCTTCAACATTAGTGAACAAGACTCAAACCATCCGTGAGAGATTTGAGAAATTGAAAATGGAATATGCATACAAAACATGCATACAAAACAGACCATTCTGCTATTTCACTCCCACCACTCTCACCTATCACAATTATCCACCCATAGAAACATCTATAGATCGCATTGATATATATTCCACTACACGTAATAAATTTTGGAAGTTATAACAACACCTCTTTTTTTTAGGACACCTCAAACCAACAAGTGCTCTAACCATCACGCCTCCCAAAATCAAAACAGGACCAAAGAAAAAACACTTTCATGGGTTGCTGAGACTGGAACCCACATTAAAAAAAAAGGATTGTCTCAACACCCAGCGCATAAGTCGTTATCTCCACCCAATGACCTAGATTTAACAAAAATTAGAATTTCTTCAATCTTATCACAAATATTCTCGTTAATCACCATGAAATACCAGTTTAATCCAAGGCCTTTTATATGCCCAACATAACAACAAACTTAATTCTTTTGATCTCCTTTAATTGATTTCCATCATCAAGTCCGGAAACATCCCCTAAGCCGCATTTTGCCACATACATCCCATAGCTACCACTTTCCGATATAGCTCCCTCCTTCACAAAAATACAACTTAAAACAAGTCCAAATTTTACCGCCATTCACGTCTCATGGACACTACCTAAAAACTTTGCCAAAACATTGTCTCAGATGAACTACAAACCATTTACTCCAATACAACAATCCTCACGAAAAAATTATTTGAGTAAAAAGGATGAGCTACAGGCACCTAAACAATCTAAAGAAAAATCATTCAATTGTCATTAGACCAGCAACAAGGGGTGGGTGGCACAGTGATACTTGACTAAAATCATCACCAACTGGAAGCCTACCACATACTTATAATGATACTTCCTATTATGAAGTATTCCAATTAGATCCTTTTCCAGAACTACAGCATAAACTTTCAACTCTTCTAAACGACGCTCTTACATTGATATCATTGACAAAAAAGAAAAATACTTCATTCATTCCGGAACCCAGTCATCCCTTCTTCTACTACCTTACAAAAATCCACAAAAATCTCGACATTCACCCCCTGGACGCCGCATAATTTCTGCATCAATTCTACACCCAGCAGTTATCCCATTATTTAGACTTGCATTCTTACAACCCTTCGTCTCAAATCACAAAGTTACCTCAGGGATTCTGGACAGCCATTAATTATTTTATCAGATACTTCATCTAACAACAAATTGCATTTGATTACAGCAGACGTATCTGTCTTTATTCCAACATACCTCCATATTGGAATACAATGTGTCAGTGATATGCTAGATACAGACCCTTCAATAAATTCCCCCCAAAAAATTTTCTAATTAAGGGTCTTAAACTTATATTAGAAAACAATTTTTTTTTCCATCATAACGGCGCCACCTATCAGCAGATACGGGGAACGGCCATGGGCACTAGAGTCGCCCCCTCTTATGCAAACATCTTCATGGGGGCCTTTAAGGCAGAATACATTTACGATCAACCAATATTTTTTCAACACATATCTCTCTACAAGAGATATATAGATGACCTCTTTTTTGTATGGTCCGGACCCACTGACCTCATCCCATTATTCATCAACCATTTGAATAATAACACCAAAGGTATCTGTTTTGTAGCCAAAACTAGTGTAGAGACTAAAGATTCTTAGATCTTAACATCTCCTTAAACAAGGAAAATATCTCCCACCAACCATTTTTTAAATCTGTAGATAGTAACTACGTATATTCATTTTAAGGAGCGCACAGCACAAGCCTTGGCTATGTATTATACCTTAATGACAGTTTCAAGAGAAAACGAGGAAGAATGCACTGAAGACTCCGATTGTGCCAGTCAGAATTGAAAAATACTTGAGAAAGCAGTTCCGGGATAAAGAAGCGTACCCAAAAATATTATTGTCTACCAATGCATAAAGAGAGAGTAGCCAAACATTAACACAAAGAGACTTATAAGAAAAAGACAAAGAAAAAGGGGACAGGCACCTCAAAAATAAAATTTTCACTCATCACACAAGTATAATTCTTCACGACTCAAAACTCCGCAAACCCTAAGACCAACATTTGGTACATCCTCAAGAAAAGACCCCTACCTAGTCCAGCCACTTCTACCCGACAAACCGGCAAGATTTACAGAAGAGCACCCCAATATCAAAAATTTGTATCTCCTAGCCGGAGTAAGAGATCCTACGAAATCCAGAACAGCAATCCAAACGAAATCGGGGCAGCTCACTCCCCTGTGGCTTCCCCTCTCGCTTCTGTTTTGTATGTATGTATCAGTACCAAAGCCCGAAACTACTTCTTACACACGAGAAGAACAATATCCGATCAAACATGAACTCAACTGCAAGAGTTCATATGTCATTTATGTCATTGAATGTATTTGTAAGATTCAATACGTAGACAGAACATCTAGACCTTTACACATTCGCCTTAAGGTCACAAGAAGCATGCGTTAAACGAGAGGGGACCTGCACAAAGTGTCCTCTCGCCATTTGTAGTGGACATCATCAAAAAAACTTTAAAGTCTACACATGCACTCCTGTGGACTTAATTCTCCCAAACCTACCCAATCGCTTATAGCTCTCCAAAAAAGAGACTGAGTTTTGGGATCACAGGTTGCAAACTCTGTTTATCCCTAAGGTCCTAAACATGCCACAGACAAAGTCGTATTGGTCAAGCTAGTGAATTCCCGACCAACTTACGTCGAGAAAACCCACTGCTTACTTATAATTTCTATACATATAACCAAGATATAGAAATACCTTGTGGCCATTGACACCACACCACAGCACATATTCATAAAGTGAGATCACTTTCGCCTAGGAAACAGAATCATATCAGCCCCCAGCATATACGGAGAGCTTCGAGCCCTAAAAACCTCTCTTCACATCAGTGTCCTGGCTTTTCAGACTAACTCCCCGAGCTAATTTTATTATAAATAACTAATAAATGTGTATTTTTTATTTTTATTGCAACTTTTATTGTTATGTGTACCACTATACACTGCCATTGGGAGTCCTATTCGCTCTTCAAATGGATGTACTCCTATTGATAAGCCCGAAACAACCCTTTTTTTTTTTTGTCTACTTAGAAGCATACTTACTTTTTTGCACAGTCGCTTTACTTTTTATATCGTAAATGCACCCACCGATAGTATATTTGTTTTCTCGTAAAGAGAAAAAAGTTTTTCATATGTATTTTCCCATAGGAAGTAGCTCCATTTCCCATTGGTCGCAGAAACACCGCCGCTGCTTCCAAACCCTCAATCACCAATCACTTTTGGCGCAACTGAAATGTAAACTTTCTCCATACAATTTCCCATAGAGAAGTAAGCTCACTTCTGATTGGTTCGCATCATACGTTACCAAGCAACCTAAAGCATCCAAAATCCAGCACACTCGCTTTGCATGCACTAGATATAATTTCTCAATGTTATTTTACATAGAGAGTAGCTCCCTTTCTCATTGGTCCATCCGTAATCTCCCGGCTCAAAGCACCAATCACATTACTGAGCAATGTACTCAACCATCAATTGGCTGATTTAGAATCGCCGCCGTATTTATGACCAATCACTATGGCCTCTGATCCATCATACCCCATAGTTTTATTAATATTTCCCTCCAATAGTCAACCATCAAATTCATTTTCACACACATTCTGTACTCTTTTCGGCCTTTAGCTAACGCCAGATATTATAGTGCGCCTTACATTTCAAATAACAGACAAGTTCACCTATATGTGTATTGTATATTGACCTGCGCCCTCCTCCCTATTGGTTGCCCCTTCTCTCCCTACATTTATACAGTTTTTCATGATTTATGTAAACATCTCCTGATATTTTAATTTTAATATTTTCAGCTGTGATTAATCTACATCACAGACTTCAACTATATAAGTTTTACAGCGTTCCTTCATTGCAAATACACCACATTTTCATAACGCACTTTTTTTTGTTACTGCCTAGTTTATTACACGCTTCTTTGTATCCCCTTGATTGACGGCTCAGTCTACCCTAATCATCTTGTGTCATCTCTCTTGTTCTTTAAACAACCTTTGATTTGCACACCTTTCCCTCCAATGCTCTTGGGATCTCTCAGTGCATCAATGATCACCCGTAATCTCCACGTCAACTATTAGAAAAACAATGTAACTATATAAAGCAGATGTCTATTTTGTTTGTATATACTATGTCTATTTTATAGTGCACTGTATAATACTTCTGATACAAGTGGCGGGTACTCGCCGAAACGCGTTTTAAGTTTTTAATTTGTTTGTTTTTTAATTTTTGCATCGGTAACCGTTGCATTTTTAAGAATAAAAACTAATTTTTAACACAGCCTTTGCTCGGGCTTTTTCTTCATCACACGTGCTCCGGGTCCATTTTTTTCTTTTTCCTTTGACGCTATGGAGATCTTACCCTAAGCTGTTTTTTCCAGCTGGTCTCCATAACTTTATCAGGCTGCAATTCCCCGCTTCAGTTTTTTGTCATTTTGCCCCCCGTAAGTGCCCAGGATTTTAGAGTGAAGGCGAATTACTAAGAGCGGCGCAGTCATGTCGTTTCATATACTAAAACACGCATTGTAAGAAGACCATACCAAGCTCCCTCTGCAATATTTAACATGGCACATAACATTCTACAGCACCTGCAGGCTCTGTGCAGCCCAGGAAAAGCTGTTTTTAAAGCGATTCGTCCAAATTATTGAAAAGCACCGAAACAAATTTTAGTCAGAAAAATTCGTCAAATTCGGCAAACGAATTTTAGAGAAATTCGCCCATCACTAGTATCAACATCTAATCTGTTTATGTCTTCTTTGGTGTGGTATAACCACTACATGGATGATCTTTCATTTGTTCGGGGTGGCTAATGTTGTGGTCATACCTCAATTTTCTGATTACCTTAATCATAATCATTTAAATTTGGTTTTCACTTTATGTCAAATATTATTTCTATTTTAGATATTAAACTGGGTTGTAATTATGATGGTTTCATCAAAACTTGCTCTTCTGTAAAGATACTAAAGGAATTATTATTTTGGATGCAATTTCATGCCATCCTAAACATGTTATTAACAATATTCCTTTCTGTGAAATGACCAGAGCCAGACATAACTGTACCGATAATAATGATTTTTTATCTGACACACATAAAATTACTTATGTGTTAGGCACACTGTTCGGAAGACTCGACACTTTCGAATGTGCCTTATAGGAAGGAGTGTTCTTGGGGGCGTTCTGGGGGTGTTATGAAGGTGTGTCACACCACATTCGTAAGATTGGACACATTTATGACTGTGGTTTGGCAAACCTAGGCACATTACTGCTCTGACATGCAGACCTATTTCAATGTTGTCTGCCTGAGCCTGAGGAGTCGAAGTGAAACTTGATTTGCTGTAAGGAGCAAAAATGTCCCATATTTCTCAACTTACACCAGTGCAATAATAAAAAGTGATTTTTGATTATTATCAAACTATATAAAATTAAATTAATTTTCACAGCATAACGCTAAAAACACCTGGGGTGTTTTTTTTTTTTCGATAATACTCCACTACAACCCCTGGAGCGTATATATTCCCTTAAAGGTGTAGTAATCCAATAATGGGGTCTTTTTTTAGTGTGTTCACTAAGTTTTAGCACCTTAGCCTAAATAAAATCGTAAAGAAAATGAGACCCCAGAGTCCAGTAGGTGCTCTTCCTAGTCTGAGGTTTGGGGTTGAACCAAATAACACACTAGGGCCACATATGGGATATCACTGAAAACGGCAGAATCTGGGGAATCAATATTAAGTAACATATCCCTGATCACATTTACCATATTCTTGTGAATAATGGATAAAAATTGAAAATATGCATAAAAAAGTGAAATTATGAAAATTTCACCTCCACTTGCTTTCAATTCCTGCGAAACACCTAATGGTTTTAATAAAACTTCTAAATGCTGTTTTAACTACTTTACAAGGGATGTAGTATTCTTAGATTATCATTATGGGGGTATCTAACATACAGGACCCAATCAAAGTCACGTTAGAACTGGACTGTCCCTAAGCACATTATAATGCAAATTTTAATTTTGATGCGAGTATAAACTATTTGAGTGAAATCAACTATAGCGGAGCGCGGGTGAGATGGGTGGGGGAGGAGTAAGAGGGGAATAGGGGAAGAATGGGGGGGTAGATGTCTTTACACGCAGAAAATTTTTGTAGTTTGAAATTGGTAAAATTTTTTACATTTTTTCACAATACTTTGAGATATTGTTTCCCACAAATAAACAAGGCGCATTTATGGACCAAATTTTTTACTATCTTGTCAAACGAACAAAACAATCTCTGAATCCAGCCGCATGGAAAGGTTAAAGCACAAAGTGATTCCTCACATAATGCCAGATTTAAAAAATGAGGCTCTGTCAGAGAGGCCAAAACTGGCTCTGGCGGTAAGTGGTTAATAACAAACAATCACATCAAACTTGGTTGTAACATAAAGGATGATATAAATGCAGATATCATAGATGTATTTGCTGCAATTTGGTAAAGCTTCTACTGCTTTTAAATTGTTTGTTACAAATAGTATACATCCTTTCAAATACTATATTAACTGTAACTCACTTTTTGAAATGTAGTTTATCTAGTTTTATGTACTGAATGTCATGCCCCAAATTCTGGCAGTACTAAACAGAGACTGAAACACAGAATGCACCAATATATATTAGATATTCTGTATGCTAACTCTAGAAATGTGTCTACAGTATCATTACATTTTTTTTTTAAAACTGGCTGGCAATATTAATGCCCTTGGGGTTCAAGGTGCTGAAAGAGCTACTCCTCCTTTTTGTGGCTACGGTTACAGTAGAACATAGCTTAATTGTGAATCCTTTTAAACCTTTATATTGGCTACCCGTAATCTTGAAGGATTGAACCATCACCAAGATCTAATTTTACAATACTAACATCTTTATTATTGATATATATTTGGTCGTTGCTTTTAGAAAGTGTATGAATTGCATTGATGGGTGTAACCATGATTGGCAGAATCTTTCATGGTTGCTCACTACTTAATCTATATGTTCCGGTTGTTCTTTATGCTATGATTAAGGGCTGAATGGAGGACCCAGAAACATCTAAGCCTTCAACTGCATGCACTGTGCAAAAGACTTAATATGCTACAATAAACATTGGATCATTTTAAAGATGCTGGACAAACTCCTCTCCGGATTTTTCTCGATTTACTGGTTTAGATCCATGCCTACTCCAAACATCCTTGACTACTAAACAATATAAGTGAGCTGTCTATTTTTTTTTCTCTTTCTTATTTATTATGGTTGTTTTTAGAGATGGGCGAATTTCTCAAAAATTAGGTTCACCGACTTCGCCAAATTTTTCGACAAAATTATTTTCGTCCCGAAGAAATTTGCGACCAACGATTCGTTAAAAACAGCTAAGTTCCCCTGGCTGCAGAGAGCCTGTAGAGTGCTGAAGAACATTGTGCCATGCTCAAATATGCAGAGGGAGCTTGGTTTGGTCTTCATACAATGCTGTGTTTTAGCATGACACACACATGACTGCCGCCGCTCTTAGAATCGCTTCACTCTAAAATTCCCTGGGCACTTACGGGGACAAAACTGACCAAGAAACTGAAGCGGGAATGCAGCCTGATAAAGGCATGGCAGCGCCAGCTGGAAAAGACAAGCTGAGAGCTAAGATCCTACGATAGTGTCAAAGAACACAAAAGTAGGTTACTGGAGCCGGCACAGGTCTCAGCACAGTAAGGGAACAACACAGCAGGGGTGACTCCATGAGGTCAGAGCTTTAAACCGTCACAAAATATGACAGAACCTGTTCTGTTAAACGCTGATACATGTAGAGGCCCTCCGAATGAGTGGAGAGGGTGTCGGCAGTAATTTTGCGTTGACGTCTCTGATCATTTTGCCCTTCCTTTCATCCGTCAGTGTCGGCTTTCAATCGGTCATAATCCATCAGTATTGCTAAAGCCAAAAACAAACAGGAGTTGATCCACAAGAGATGACCAGTAAATGGGATATTTGCATGTCTTCTGTGTTCTGTATCCACTCCTGCTTTTGGCTAGACAATCCTGATCCTTCCCATTCCTTCTGACAGGTGAAAAGAAGGGGAAAACCAAACATAATAGCAACGTCATAGAGTGGTGAGGGTGGAAACAGCATTAGGAAACTACAGGTTGCTCCAGTGAGACAGTGGTCACTTGGCAGCAGCATGAGTAGGACACAGAGTGGCACAATCACAGAATATGGAGGTGGCACAAACAGGAGTAGGCCACAGAGTGGCACAATGAAAGAGTGTGGAGGTCATGGCAGTAGCAACAGTAGCAGCAGCAGCAGCATGAGGTCAGAGAGTGACACAATGTCAGAGTGTGGAGGTGACACAAACAGGAGTAGGCCACAGAGTGGCACAATGACAGAGTGTGGAGGTGGGTGGCAATACCAGTCCCTGGTAAGGATGGCGGTAGGCAGATGGAGCAACTGGCAGCAGATGTGTACCATCAGGCGGGTTGCGGCATCAGAATAGTGGCTGAGGCAGGTAGTTTGAATCCAAACTCATTTCTCAAAGTTTTGGTGAGGCGTCATGGCTGATGTAATCTGATGCCTAAGGCATTGGTGTGTGGAATTCCTCGCCGATCCATGCCTGATTCATCTTGACAAAGGTCAGTCACTCCACAATTCCGGTGGACAAGCTGGTTCTCCTTGGGGTAACGATGGCCCCCACCACACTGAACACCTGCTCTGATGCCACACTACTGACCTGGCAGGACAGCTTCTCCACTGCAAACTCGGCAAGTTGCGGCCACGCATACAGTCTGGCTGCCCAGTAGTCCAGCGGATCTTCTAACTGGGGTGGCAGAGTGCTGTCCAAGTAGGCCACCACCTGTTGGTTCAGCGTCTGCTGCAGGTCCTCCTCACTAGGCGGGTGAAGGAAGCTGCTCATCAGCGACTCCAGACTTAGGTTGCTGCTGATGGAGCTGGTCCTGCTCCTACCCCCCCACCCCACCTTCCCACAGCAGCCGTGGCAGTAGTATGTGAGCCCTGAGGAACCCCCCCCAGTAAGAACTGTCAGAGGATGGACCATGCAGCACATAGGCCGCAGCCAACTAACGACGGAGGATTTCTCTCTAGTATTTGAGTTTGTCCTCCCTCTCAGCAGCTGGAAAAAAGGCTCCCATTTTGGACCGGTAGCGAGGGTCAGAGAGGGTTGAGAGCCCGAAGCCATCCCTCTGCCGGATTGTGACTATTCGGCTGTCACTAGCCAGGCAAATCAGCATGTTGCGGGCCATGTGCGAAAGTGACTCTGAGGGACTCTCTGCCTCCATCTCCACTGTATACTGCCACGGTGCTTGTGGGCCATCTGACTCATCTTCCTCATCTCCATCTACCTCCTCCAGCTGCTCCTGCTCCTCCGCTCCTGTCATCTGGGTAGAAAAACAAATCATTTTGTCAGACAATGCTTGTGCTCCAATGTCACATATAGGGCAATGATAGTAGGCTATTCTTTCAAGCAATAATATAAATCTATTCAATAACATGTGTCCCTTGTTTACGGACATATATATAAAACGTCTATGCACAATATAAAAGAGAAGTGGTATACTCAAGCATGCTTGAGATCGGGGGCGGAACCCCCGAAACGTCTCTCTCCGAGTGTGCAGCTCGCTCTTGTCAAACATCTCCTCAGCTACGTCTACAGATGAATTGAGTCCAAACACAAGTTCTATGCTGGACTACTAAACCTGAGTATACCACGTCTCTTTTCTATTGTGCATAGAAGTTATATATGTATGTCCGTAAACACGGGACACATGATATTGAATAAATTTATATTATTGCTTGAAAAGAATAGCCTACTATCATTGCCCTATATGTGTATGTGTATGTGAGCTGAGAAGGCAGCTCGGAATAGTAGCTAGAGACTCAGTAGTATACATTTAATTGAATTGTTTTATTAAGAGACTGTGCTCCAATGTCCTCCTCCTCCTCCAGTTCAGTCCCCACTGGACTTATGTAGCCGCGAGATGTAGTCGCCACGTCTCCAGTCCCGTTCCCAGACAGATTTTTCAGCATCTGTTCCAGGACGTGAAGTAGTGGAATGAGGTTATTCATCCTGTAGTCCTGGCGACTGACAAATAATGTTGCCTCCTCAAACGGCCTCAGCAAATGGCAGGTGTCACGCATGAGCTGCCACCGGCTGACATCAAAGTTACACAGAGTACTCCTGTCCACCTGGATCATTAAAAAATCGTTAATGGCCTTTCTCTGTTCATACAGTCGATCTAACATGTGCAGGCTAGAATTCCAACGGGTGGAAACATCGCATATCAGCGTGTGTTGGTGGAGGCGGTTCTGCCGCTGCAACTCAAGGAGGGTGTGCCTGGCTTTGTAGGAATGGATGAAGTTCATGAACAGTTTTCTGGCTATTTTCAGAATCTTCTGAAGATCAGTGGAAGACTTCAGGGACCTTTTCACAACGAGATTGAACACATGCGCAATGCAGGGCGAATGGGCCATCCCTCCTCAGTGCAGCGCGGACACCATGTTCCTCCCATTGTCTGTCACCATGGTTCCGATTTGCAGTTGGCACGGAGAAAGCCACACATTGATTTCTTGCTGCATGATGCGGAGCAGTTCCTCCCCTGTGTGACTCTGTTCGCCGAGGCAAGCCAAGGGTAGAACTGCGTGACACCGCTGTGCCCTACACATGTGGTATGATGGAGCAGCACTTGTGGAGGCTGACATGGTGGTGGTGGAGGAGGAGGCGGACATTGGCGCAGGAGCAGCAGTTTGACAACGTGGAGGAGAAAGTGGTGTCTCCTGTCCAAGTTGTTGGTGTGGCTGGGCAGGAAGCACATTCACTCAGTGGGCCGTAAAGGATATGTACTGGCCCTGACCGTAGTTACAGCTCCAGACGTCTGCGCTGCCGTGCACCTTTGAAGAAACCGATAAGCTCAAGGACTGGCCACCTTCTGTTCTACATATTTGTGAAGGGCTGGTACTGCCTTTTTGGAAAATAAATTACGGCTTGGGACCCTCCACCTCGACTCGGCACAAGCCATTAGTTCTCTGAACGGTGCAGAGTCCACCCTTTGGAAAGGGAGGGACTGCAGTACCAATAATTTGGACAGGAGCACGGTCAACTTCTGCACCGTAGGATGGTTGGACGCATACTGCTGTCTCTTGGCAATCGCCTCAGTGCACAACTGCTGGCGAGCAGGAGCATCTGGATCGGTAGATGATGGGAAAGACAAACCGCTCCCTTCTGCAGAGGTGGTGGAGCCTTGGCTTGCTGAAATGGCATGCGTGCCACTGGGTGCTGTTACTGTTGCTGCGGCAGGATGGACCACCACATCTGAGCCACGTTTCTCCCAGGCCACCGGATGGTGACGCTGCATATGTTGACGCAGGGCCATGGTGCCAATGTTAGCTCCCTGGCCACGCTTCACTTTTTGCGCACAGATTCTACATATACCCATGTTCTACTCCTCCGGTGTCTTAGCAAAAAACTGCCACACCGCCGAGTAGGTGATTTCTTGGACCTACGAAGAGGGTCGTCTACCCTGTGGCCGTTTGGCTCCCGACCTCGCACTGCTGCTACCCTGCTGACTCACGGCCACACTACCGACTTGCTGGCTGCGCCACTGCCTGATGCGCAAGCTGACGCCCTCTTCTCCTGACGATGATGAAGTCCTTGCTTCACCCGGCTCCCAAGTGCGATCAGCTACATCACCATCGATTATTGTTGGATCTTCACTGCTGTCCTCCTCAACGGTCTTGGTCTGCAGAGGCTGACCCCTCACAACATGACCTCCAATGCCAATCTCCACATCCATACTTTGCCGCCTACTGCAAGAAGCAGGGGATGTCGGCCCCATTTCTTCTCTGCCAAGTAGCTGCTGACTGTCCTTAAATTGTTCATCTTAGCGGTATACTGGCGCCGAGCCCAGACCACATACTAATTCTCTGGCTGAGGAAACCGAATGGGACAGAGGCGGGTTGTGGACAGGTGAGAGCCGCTGAGCTGTTCCTGGGCAATGCCAACTAAGGGTTGTGTCTGACGAACACTTGGCTGGGGTAGTCAGATGTCATCTGGGATGAGGTTGATGACCTGTTCAACCAATCAAGAACCTTTGGATTGGTGGTCAACACACGGCCACTAAATGACACCAGCAGTTCTAGTCTCACCAAGTCACCCCTGCTGTGACGTCCCCTTACTGTGCTGCGACCTGTGCCTGCTCCAGGAATGTTTGTGCCACTGCCAATCGCATGTGAAGAGCCTGCCACCTCTCTGTCTGACGTACTGTTTGTTCAGAAATCAGGCGATACCTTTTAGAGGATAACTGTGTATATTTGATGGTGAGCTTTCGAGAGTACTAGCTCCCTTCTTCAGACATGATGTTATACAAGAACTGAAAATGTACAGACTTTTTATACACAAAAGACATGGACCTTCAAAGGATCTTAGAATTCTTAGAAATAACAAAATGCAATATAAGCAGACACGTCATTTACAATAGGTCAAGAAATCAACAATCTGGAAACTTGTGAGGCATGACGGAGGGGTCAGTAATTCCTCCTCTTATCGCTTTGCTCTCAGGTCATGATTAGTGGCTCTCACAGTTCACACATAGTTTGACATGAAGCTGGCATGGATATTTAACCCATTTTGTAGAGTTTGAAATGTTTGCATTAATTTAAATTCCCATTCCTTTCTCTCCCTCTGCGTCTTAAAATGTCCCATTAAAAGTATAATCTTCAAATCTTCAATAGAATGGTCATCTCTGGAGAAATGTGCGGTCACTGGGGGATCTGTTCTGTTGTTGTTAATGGTGAATCTGTGTGAATTCATGCGCTGGCTGAGTCTCTGCCCTTTTTCCCCCACATAAAGGCCTGTGGTCGGACATTGCACACACATGATCAGATATACCACATTGGAAGACCTACAGGAAAATGTCCCTCTAATTCTGTGCACTTGCTGTGACTGTAGGACAGGTACACTGTCAGCGGTGTGGATGTGACTGCACGTCTTGCACCTGTTCTGCAGGCAGGGTGAGGTGCCATTTTCAGTTGGGGCCTTCAGGGCACTTCGGACAATAATACGCCGCAGGTTTGGTGGTTGCTGGAAGGAAAGTAGAGGGGGACTGGGAAGATTTCTTTAAGTCTGTCGTCCATATGTAGCACAGGATGGAGTTCCTTGGCAATCTTTCGTAGGATCTCCAGCTGTGGTTTGTAGGTGACAACTAGGGGCACTCGTTCTTCATTCTGGGTCTCTTTGTACGTGAGCAGACTGTCTCTGGTTATGTCGGCCACTTTGCTAATTTGATTGTCCGTCACTTTTGGTTTGTATCCCAATTGGAGAAATTTTGTCCTCAGATCCAGGAGGTTCTTGTCCAGGTCTGTCTTGTCGGAACTAATACGATGGTACCGTATAGCCTGGCTGTATATAATGGATTGTTTTGTGTCCTTAGGGTGGAAGCTGTCGTTTCTGAAGTAGGCCGTTCTGTCTGTGGGTTTGTGGTATACTGATGTGAGTAGCTGGTGGTTTTTGATGTGTATTGTGGTATCCAGAAAGTGCATTTTGCTCTCTGAATAGCTAATTTTAAGGTTGATGGTGGGGTGAAAGTTATTGAAGTTGTTATGGAATTTAAGTAGGGCCTCCTCACCCGCAGTCCAGATAACAAGGATATCATCGATATAACGGAGGTACATCATGGGTCTGGTGGTGCATGTGGATAGGCATGCTCCTAAAAGTTCAGCCATAAAGAGGTTTGCATACTGGGGCAAACATCTGGACCCCATTGAAGTTACCATTCACTGTAGATATAGGTCTTCTCCAAGGTGGAATTAGGAGTGGCTGTATATGGCTCGTGTGACTGGGTTTTGTTGGGAGGTTTAGTTTTTCCTGGTGCAACTACGTACTTGACTGATACTCCTTCCCTTTTGCGGGGAATGGTTGTATATAAGGATGCTTACATAAATGGTGGCCAAATTGGTTGCCCTAAGGATAGTGGACCGAGGGCATTTGCGTTTGTTATAGATTGGTCTACGGTGGTATGCCTGGATGTAGGCTAGGAGTATCTCCTGACAGGGGTTTAGGAGATTTTCCACCACCCACACCTGAGATTTTCTCTCTGTCAGTGTTAACTAATGCCAGGAAAGTTTTGAGTAGGCCTCCCAGGGTTGCATATTCTGTGCATTCTTGGGGAGATTGTTACATCTAGCAGCACGGCACCATGGGTTCCTCTGGGATGTGGGCCACGAAACCTGCCTCTGGACTGAGTTGGAAACCCTTCTTGATCATATCCTTTAGTGTGTTTTATAATAGTCCTCTGTGGGAATACACTGTCAAGTTTGAGTAATGGGCGGGGTTGGGATCAGCTGCATGTTTGCTTCCTGGATATATTCAGTGGTGTTAATCTTAACTTATTGCGCCACTTTGTCAGCGTGGTTTTTTAATTATGTTCTTGATTTTCTTTTAGTGAAGCGATACACATTCCTGTTCCTGTTGGCGCTTAGGTTGGACCTATTATCTTTTGCTTTCCCTATAGATCTCAGATTTCTACATTGCTTCGAAACAGTCAATTGTATTTATCTAGTGCTACATTATATCCAGGCGTGGGGTCCAGGTTGATTTGTTGGGGGTATTCCTTATGGGCTTGTTCTTCAGAGTCACTGCTGTAGGGAAGGTCTTTGTCATAGAAGTATTCCTCAGTCTTATTTTTATGAAAAACTCCTCCATGTCCGTTGACAGAAGAGGTTTGATATTGGTCGTGAGTGCTGAGGGGCAGAAGGAGAGATCTTTGGAGTGTTTGTTTGGCTCATAGGAGGAAAGGTTCACAACACAGGTTTGCTGAGCTGGGCTGGTACTTGCTGTTGTAGTGATGAAGCCTTTTGGGATGAGTCTTTCCTTTTTGCATTTTGTTAAGAAGAAGATGTCGCTGTGAGTTTTGTTGTGCAAGGTTTCTTAAGCCGTTTTTCAATTCCATTATGGTGCGGTACATTGTGTATCTTCCAAATTGATAGTAGTTATGTTGTACAGTGTTAGCCATAGAAAGTAGTAGAACAGTGAAGAAGGAGAAATAAGGCGATACCTTTTAGAGATGGACCCCTCACCCTGACCTGCAGAACAAAAACAGGTGCAAAGACCTGCAAGTCACTTCCATCACCGCTGTGTCAGTGTACCTGTCCCACGAGTCACAGTGGGTGACCAGAATTAAGGGTGACATTTACCTGCAGTTTTTCCAATGGGGTGTTATATGATCATGTGGTGCGCTAATGTCCGACCGCAGGCCTTTACTGTGGGGGAAAAAAGGGAAGGGATCAGCCAGCGCTTGAATTCACATCTGATTCAACATTAACAACAACAGAAAAGATCTACCAGATAGCGCCACATATTTCGGAGTTGACCTTTTTTTTTTTTCCTTTGAAGATTATAGCGTTTTCGTTTAATGGGACATTTTTAAAGACGCGATGGTGTGAAGGAATTGGAATTTAAATTAATGTACTCTCGAAAAACTCACCATAAAATATAATCAGTTAGCCTCTGAAAAGGTTTCGGCAGATTTTCTTTATCTCTTCTCAACTACTTTCTAGGGCTAACAGGGCTGCAACATTATAATACTGTTTGTTCAAAAAATTTTCAGACTCTGTTTAATGAATATTGTATTGATAAATTACACACCCTGTTTCATTTTTGACTCAAATGGAGATATAAATTGCGATCCAGAAAATGACCAAGGAAAAATTTTAACTCGTATGTGTATAGAAAAAAACACTGTATTTATGCAATTATAAAAAGGCACAAACATGTTAATTAACCCGTTTGAATATAAATTGAGCTCAGAAATCACCAGGAAAAAATTTACTCGTATGTAGTATAGAAAAACACTGTGTATTTTACTGAATATAAAAGCACAAACACGCTTGTAGAGCTAAGAGATTTATTGACCATCCGGAATCCATATTAACAGTATCACTAAGAATTATAGTGATAATAATAGTCTTTTTTCTTTAAGCTGTTATTATCCTAGTGATGGAAATTGTTTTGTGGAACTGTATATTGAACAGGGTTTGTTATCAAGGGTATCTAATCCATGACTTTGTGGTTGTGGGAGCAGTTCGCAACTGAGTAGCCAACATTGCTCTGTGCTGGTGTAAACAAGACTACCCAGCGATGTTTAGAGGGCAATTCATCGGGAACCCTGGTGTTCAGCATCAAGTCATGGGTTTTTTTCAGTGCCAGGTTACATCTTAAGAAATGGCTTAGGAAAAGGGGGGAGGACTACCGTATACTGGAAAAATACTGATCTGTACAGCTTGCGTAAAACACTTGGGTTACCCCAGGCATTTGTGTTCAAGTAAGGATATAAGCTGAAAAAGTTTGCTGCAAAGTTAGAAGTTAGCTGTAATGTGGGCTATTGAGGGACGCCTCGCCGCCACAGTGTGGATCCCATGGTAGATCTATCATATCTTCGCTGGCCCATTCTCCCAGTGATGTCTACAGATAGATGATGTTGATAAGATGGGCTGGTGAGCGTGGGACCTGTTATATGGGGGAACCCGTGCCAGGTGTCAATTCTCAGGCTTAGCTATATTTCTTCGCTGGTCCATGTTAATGATGAGGCCGATAGATGATGCACTTTATAAGCTTTACTGATGAAAGCTTTGAACATATATAGGTGTGATGTAAGTATTTGTGATCACTATTATGCGTTGTGCTTTGCGTTAGGAACCTATTGTATTCGTAAGCCTTTGAACTTATAATCTTTTGTTTATGCTAAAGTTTATACAATATCACACTTTTTTTCTTGTTGTTTTATTGTAATTATTGGAGTTATCATATAATAAAGTAAATAAAGCATTGGAGGTTACCTTCTTTAAAGCCGTACAGGACCCCTTAAAATAGTTGGCAAAACAACGCTTAATTAACCCTTGGATATAAATTGCGCTCCAGAAATCAACAGGAAAAATGTATTCGTATGTGGTAAAGAAAAAAAACACAGTTGTATTTTTATGTAGATATTAAATGCACATAAATCGCTCTAAGTTACACTTGAATATAATTGCACTCCAGAAATACCAGAGAAAAATGTTCCTAGTATGGGACGTTTAAAAAAAACAAAGTGTATTTTATGATTAGAAAAAGGCACATATAAACGCTTAATTTCTAAAACATTGAATATAAATTGCGCTCCAGAAATGACCAGGTAAAATTTTCACTCGTTATGTGGGCTTTAAAAAAACACTGTGATTTTACTGAATATAAAAGAACAAAACACATGCTTATTTAACCTTGAATATCACAATTTCGCTCCGATAATGACCAGGAAAAAATACTACTTCCGTTAATGTAGCGTTTTATAAAAACTCCCGTGTATTTTTACCTGAATTATAAAGCACTAGACATGCTTAATTAACACTTTGGATATAAATATTGCGCTCCAGGAAAATGACCTAGGAAAAATTTATCTTGTATGTGGCGTTTTAAAAAACACACGTGTATTTTTTACCAATATAAAACACATAACACGCTTAATTGATCCCTTGAACATAAATTGTTTCTCCAGAAGATGACCAGGAATAATTTTACTGGTATATGGCGTTTAAAAACTCTCTGTATTTTACTGAATATAAAGACAAAACAACGCTTAATTAAACCTTGAATATAAAATTGCGCTCCAGAAATCTCCATGGAAAAATGTATCGTATGTGGACGATTTAATATCACTCATGTATTTAACTTGAATATAAAAAAATTAAACATGCCATTTTTTAACCCTTGAATATAAATTGCGCTCCAGGAAATAGCCAGGAAAAATTTACTCATATGTGGTGTTTAAAAACACTGTGTATTTTACTGAATATAAGAGCACAAACATGCTTTATTAACCCCTAGATATAAATTACCCTCCAGAAATCACCAGGAAAAATTTACTCATATGTGGCGTTTAAATAACACCGTTTTTTGTATTTTACTGAATATTAAAGCATCAAAACACGCTTAATTAACCTTGAATATCACTATTGCACTCCTAGAATTTACAGGAAATTTAGTGTGTTAAAACCAAACAAGGGGCTTATCTTAACCCTTGGATATTCAATGCGCTCAGAAATGTCCTGATCGGAACTAAAATGTATATGGGGCAGAATTAGACACACCTGGACTTGAATTACATTACCCACAATACTGAATCAAAAATTCATAATGGAAGGGAGCAGTTAAGAGATGGGGAGAATCGATTCTTACGAAGTGGTATTCGTTCTAGAATTTCAGTGAAAACTTCGGTCTGAAACGATAGTCGAAGTTTGGGGTACTTACGGGTGAACCAGAAGTGTGCTATTTGATTGATTAAATGGATGCGAGATCATGGCGCTATCATTGGGGCACAAAAGCACTCTGGGAGGAGAAGGGCATAGCCTGCATGACATGTGGCTTAGATGAAGCCAATCAGAGACAGGCGGTACGATTCTGTGACCGCACCGCATATATTAAGTCCGGGACAGCGACGGCCGGGAGTCACACTCCTGCTCACTATCTGATCAGGGAGGTGCTGCGCCGGCCCTGATGTGATACGCTCTCACTGAAGAATTGTTTTTTTTACAGAGATTTTTGTTGGGGTGTCTCAGCTTGTCCTCAGAGACTCGTTCTCTTATTGTTCTATTCTGATTTCTTTTGGGGTATTGGATCTGAAAATCCAGTCTGCATCCCTGAATGCTGCATATACATTCAATATCCAAGTGGGATCCTAAGACAGTTCCTGTTGTATTCATTTAAAAGAAACAGCGTTTTTACAATACAAATACCACTTCATTTTGGTGCTCCTTTCTTATTGCGACAATTTACATCCAGGGGTTAATTAGCGGTTGTTTTTGCTGGTGTGCTGCCCCCAAGAAAAGTCATTTTCAACGCCAAAAATATTACATTTTACCTGTAGCATAATTAACAAGCGAAGGTTAATTTTCATTTTTTTCTCGTGTTGTGTGGCCGTAGAAAACAACGCAATGTAACACGATACAATGTACTAGTTTGGGCTTGCTTCAATTCTTTTGCGCAATTTTATATCCAGGGGTTAATTAAGCGTTGTTTTGCTGGTGTGCTGACCATGAATACAGTCATTTTTCAACGCCAAAATATACTAATTTTTTCCTGTCAGTATAATTCACAAGCGAAGGTTAATTGCCATTTTTTATCCTTGTTGTGTGGCCGTAGAAAAACACGAAATTGTAACACGCTACAAAGCTATAGTTTGTAGTTGCCTCGAATTATTTTGCGCAACTTACATCCAGGGGTTAATTAAGCGTTGTTTTGCTGGTGTTGCTGACCCATGAAACGCCGTCATTTTATAACGCCAAAATATATACAATTTTTTCTTGTAGCATTAATTTACTAGCGAAGGTTAATTAACATTTTATCTCTTGTTGTGTGGGTAGTAAGACACGCAATTGTAGTAAAACGATACAAAAGATACTAGTTTGTGGTTGCTCATTTTTTTGCGTAATTTAATTCCAGGGGTTAATAAGCTATTGTTTTGTGGTGTGCTGACCCCAAAGAAACGTCTTTTCAACGCCAAATATATAATCTTTTCCATGTAGCATAATTAACAAGCGAAGGTTAATTACAATTTTATTCTCTTGTTGTGTGGGCGTAGAAAACACGCAATTGTAACACGCTACAAAGCTACTAGTTTGTGGTGGCCATTTGTTTGGCGGCAAAATTTACATCCAGGGGGTTAATTATGCGTTGTCTTTGCTGGTGTGCTGGACCCCAAGAAAACCGTCTTTTCAACGCCAAATTATATACATTTTTCATGTTGCAGAAATTCACAAGCGATGGAGTTAATTACAATTTTATCTCTTGTATGTGTGGCGTAGAAATCAAGCCAATTGTAACTCGACTTACTAAGCTACTAGTTTGTGGATTGCTCAAATTCTTTGCGCATATTTAACTCCAGTGGGTTAATTTAAGAGGTTGTTTTGCTGGTGTGCTGACCCAAGGAAACCGTCATTTTCATCGGGAAAAATATATACATTTTTCGGTAGCATTATTCACAAAGCGAAGGTCTAATTACAATTTAATCTATTGTTGTGTGGCGTAGAAAAAACACGCAATTGTAACACGCTCGACAAGTACTATTTTGTGGTTGCATCTAATTCTTTTGCGCAATTTACATCCAGGGGTTAATTCTGCGTTGTTCTGCAAGTTGTACTCAGTAATAAGAAACTTTGTTTATCACGCCACATAGAAGAAATCTGTAGCTTAATTCATATACGCAAGGTTTATTAGCCTGTTTGTGCTTTTAATATTCAGGAGTAAGATTACCAATGAGTTTTTTAAACGGAATACAAGTCAATGTTTCCTGCACATTTGTGGAGCGCAATTTCATATTCATAGGGGTTACCCAAGATGCTCAGTTGGGTTCATTTGAGTCCAAAATACAGGGTGTGTATTTATCATATACACGATATCTTCATTCAAACAGTGTCTGTTACATTTTAGATCAATCAGTATGTCAGAAGAGAGGTCCTGCAGTATCTTCACTTGGCGAGTGGCAGAGGCACAAAAATTCATGTAGCTGGTCGCAGCACAGCAACGGGGACGTCGCAGAACGGGGTCACCGGTAAGGCCCACAACATGCCGTGTCATCTGCGGCCGTGTACTGTCTAGCAACCAATGGTTTCTTGATTGCTTTGACTAGGCTCATCAACTTCCTAACAGATGTACATATGACAAACCCCAGCCAAGGAGACGGTGGGAAACGTCCAGACACAAACACTTAGTGGAATGGACGGGGGGTGAGCGGGTCGTGGCTCTCACCTGTCTCAACCCGGCCTCTGTCCCATCCGGTTCCATCAGCCAGTGATTTACTATGTAGTATGGGCTCAGTCGTCACTATATAGCGAGGATGAACAATTTGTGGAGGGCAGTCAGCAGCTACTTGCAGCGAAGAAATGGGGCCAATATCCCCTGCTTTTTGCAGTAGGCGGCAAAAGTATAGATGTGGAGGAGTGGCATGGGAGGATATGGTTGTGAGGGGTCAGCCTTTGCATACCGAGGGACATGGTGATGAGGGACCAGCGAGTGACGATGAAACACAAATAGATGATGATGTAGCACGACCGAAATTGGGAGCCGGGTGAGGCAAGGGCTTCATCCATCGTCAGGAGAAGAGGGAGTCAGCTTGCGCGTCAGCAGCGGCGCAGCCAGCAAGTGGGTCCGTTGGCCGTAGTCTGCATGGATAGCAGCAGTGTGACGGTCGGGAGCACAAGCGGCCACGGTGATAAAAAACCCACTTCGCAGGTCCAAGAAAGTTGCAGCACAGGGGCCCCCCCCACACCCCAACATCCCCCCTCTCCCTCAGCTATCGGGGCAGCGGCCGCAGTAATCACTACAGTGGCGGAGCGTCCTGGCGGGGGTAAAATCCGGATACTCGGCCGGCTGTGGCAGTTCTTTGCTAAGACACCGGAGGAGCCGAATATGGTATAGGTAGAATTCTGTAAGCAGAAGTGAAGCGTGGCCAGGGATGCTAACGTTGGCCACCAACGGCCATGCGTTCAACACATGCACGTCACCATCCGGTGGGCCTGGGAGAAAAGTGCATCAGATGTGGTGGTCACATCCTGCCGCAGATGCATCTGCAAGCAGATGCAAGCGCCCAGTGGCACGCATGCCATTGCAGCCAGTACAAGGCATCCAACAACATCTGCTGAAGGGAGCTGTTTCTCTTGGACATCATATCCTGGTCCAGATGCTCCTGACTCCTCGACTACTACATGGCGCCAAGCAGTCGTTTCAGCGAGGCGATTGCAAAGAGACAAACTGTATGCGTCCAACCATTCCTAAGGTGCAGCAGCTGTCCTCGTGCTCTGTCAAGGTTGTTAGGTAATGCAGTCACAACTCCCTTTCCAAAATGTGGACTCCTGCACAAAACCATTTAGAGAACTAATGGCTTGTGCCGAGCGAGGATGGAGAGTTCCAAGCCAGTAATTTATTTTCCCAAAAAGGCGAGTACCAGCTCTTCATTAAATATGTTAGAAACAGAAAGGTGGCCCAGTCCTTAAGCTTATCGGTTTGTTCCAAAGGTGTCAGGCCTGCTGCGGACGTCTGGACGCTGTAATTCGGTCAGGGCCAGTACATGTCCTTTTCACGGCACCACACTGGGTGAATGTGTTTTCCGGCCAAGGCACACCAACAACTTGGACAGGAGACGCCGCTTTTCTCCTCCACGTTGTCATATTGTGCTCTTAGCGCCAAATGTCACGCCTACCTCCTCCTCCGCACCACCACCACCATTCTCAGACTCCACAAGGTACTGCTCCTTTAAACCACATGTGTAGGACTACAGCGGGTGTCATGCCGTTCTAAACATGGCTTGCCTCGGCGAACGAATAGTCCACACAGGGGGAGGGAAACTGCTCGCGTCATGCCAAGAAAGCAAGAAAATTGATTGTGTGGCTTTCTCGCAGGCAACTGCAAATAGGACACCATGGTGCGACCGGACACATGGGAGGAACATGGTGTCCGCGCTGCACCAGGATGGAATGGTCCATGCGCCATGCATTGGGGCACAGGGTGCACAATCTGGTTGTGGAATAGGTTACTGTGTCTTCCAACGAATTTTCAGAACATTATGAAAATGGCCAGGAAAACTGTGCATGCACTTTATCCATTAGGACAAATCCAGGAAACACCCTCCTCGAGTTGCAGTGGCAGAACGGCCTTCCCCCCAACACATTTGAATGCCGGATGTTTCCACCCGTTTGGAATTCCAGCCTAACATGTTGGACCGAACTGTGGATGAAAGAGAAAAGGCACATTAACGATTTTTGTTGATCCAGGCAGAAAAGAAAAAGGTTCTCCCTGTGTAACTTTGATGTCAGCCAGTGGCAGGCCATCATGCGTGACACCTGCCGTGTGTTAGAGGCCTTTCGAGGGATGGCGACCGTTATTGTCAGTCGCAGGACATACGGGATTGAATAAACGTCTCTTCCCACTGCTTCATGTCCTGGAAATCAGATGCTTGAAAAATATGTCTGGGCAGGGGACTGAGAGACGTGGCGATACATCTCGTGGGCCAATGAGTCCGGGTTGGGACTGAAATGGAAGAGGAGGGGAGGACATTGGAGCAGAAGCATACGTCTGGCGAATGATTGGATTTTCTACCCAGGTGACAAAGAGCGGTGGGAGCAGGTGCAGCAGCTAGAGGAGGGGTGGATGGAGATGAGGAAGACGAGGCAGATGACCCCAATAACCGTGGCAGTATACAGTGGGAATATGGAGCGATTATCAGGGAGCCCCTGGAGTCATTGTTTAGATGTGCCCGCAGCAATGATTCTTTCTAAACGAAGTCCACTTCGATAGAATCAATTTGCCCATCTCTAGTTGTTTTGCCAGCATTCTGGCAGACTTTTTTTACGTCACATTTAGGTGTTTTAGACAGTTTTTGAACTCTGCTTCACTTGATAAAGGGTGTGTAGGCTCTTCGAAAGTGGCATGGGTTTGTGAAAATGGTTTTCACTATGGCGCTGCAAAACAAAAAGTAGTCAACATTTTGGCAGAATTAGTCTCATAAAGTAAGCTAATAAATAATAAACATGAATCCAAAAAGAAGGTTATCAATACAAATATTTAAACTTTATTCTTCTGTTTAAAAGTCCACAAAAATAATGTTCATCATCATGATACTTATGTCTCTCAGATGGATCATTTTCTGTGGAATGAAGTGTGGATTCTATTGGTATAATTTTGGGAACACATAAGAAGGAGGCACCACTCTCAAAATGGCCCAAAAATAGGACATGGACAATGGTCTCCTCAAAAACTTAAAGGAGTTGTCTCACGACTGGATTTCATCCTACCTTGGTGCTGTTTACTAAGAGCTGTTAGTTTTGAAATCATGGGCGGGACGCACTGGCTTCATGGTGTCCTCTCCCCCCCCTACCTTCATCTAGGTATCGTCATGCTGCTGCGCTGCTCCCGATCTAAACAAGCATTGGAAGGGAGAAAACACTACAGATTCAGAGTTTCTTATACCTGCTGCTCACCATTCAATACGTATCCACCGTGTAACAGCTCATATTTCCCTCTACCCATACATCCACTACATGAACCCGGCATTTGAATGGAGTTATCTCAGTGCTTTATCTGTCTGTGTTCTGCTTAATTTACTATTATCTGAAGTGTTGACTATTTCCTGCCATTGTATCATTCACCATTCAGCTCAGTGATGCTGGTTAGGTAAACAGGAAAGTGAATGCTAATTAGGGCAGGACTCAGAGCTGAATGGGTCTGGCAAGGAATAGTTAACAGCAGTGAATATATAATTAGGCTGTAGACCTGATTATGGCTGACAGTGGAACTGACAGGGGCTGCTAGTAGACCTGCTCTAATACTCACCTGAGCTGTTTGCCACACGCAGAGCGAGGACAGAGAGAGAAAGGGACCAGGAGATAGTAAACTTGTGTGCTCTTCTGACGTGACCTGTTGTGATAAGATTGCGGCAGGAGATACAGCCTATCAGGGAGGAAACAAGCAGGGCGGTGGATATAGTGACCTCAGCAGCCTCTGAAGCCACTAAAAAACAAGTTATTCTAGAAATCAGTAGGAGATTTGTTATTGACATATAATTGAAATACGTGCTTGTTTTTGTAAGATCTTTAATTTGAATGACAATCTTTGTAGTGAGACAACCCCTTTAATGTTACTATAGGTAAGAAGTGAAACTCAGCTGTGAGACCACATTCAGACTGAAAATCTATAGAATCTTTTCTTGCGCTGGATGGCACTGTAGCTAGACACATCTCCTGTGAGCTCCTCTGAAGCCAGTCCAAAGTCTGCTCTCAAATTAAGGCCAACATATCCAGTCTTTTTGGGAAACTAGTCTGCCCTTCTGAATCAGGGAAGAAGAACTGAGCACAAAAGAGCCATTGTACAATTCTAAAATCCTACCTGTGATTACCAGCTGTTTTCATCAGCTGGCCTGCTGCAGCTTACTCAGCTTCCTCTCTGCTGCAACTGAAATGGTAATGAGGCTGCCGAAGAGAAACAAAGATTGAATGGGAATCTGCTTTGGGACCATTTAGCAGTGGCACATAACTTCTCCACACGGCTTTGGTGAGTCTGCCCAGATACAGGGTCCACAACATTTCTGACATCAGTGTACTTTGTTAAGACACTATGTGGCACATCTTCACCTCTTACTCTGCTGCCTGCAATAACTGAGATTTTCTGATCTGAAGGGGATGTAGCACAGGGATGGTACATATAGTCTTTGGTGTATACCAAGATTCTTATTACCAGCTCATCTATCCCCCAATGCTGCTGACATTCCAGGCACATGAAAACATCAGAAGTGCACCTCACAACAGTCAAAACTGCAGTGCAGAGAGGCCCCAAGTGCTAAACAGGACCTGACAGTCTGGTAGGCTCCTGGGAGACTGTGTCTATATACAAACACGTGCCAGCTCTCACAGCTATACCCTATTACTGTTATAGTATTGCAACAAACCATCAGTGGTTACCTATTAATCTATGAACTCTCTAGCATACTATCTATCCACCTGCTGCAACGTTATAAACCCTCTTTATGTCTCCATCAAAACTGAGGCTTGATATATTCGAAAATGTCTGCCTTATTAGACATTTTAAGAATCCAGTCAGCTGTGTTCTCCTGAGTTACTGAAGTTGTCTGCTTTCAGTTGGTCAAGGGAGTTATTCTGCATTCCTCAGAGGGATATTTGCTATACTTTTACTTCAAACCTTGTCACTATACTTTGAACTTGTGTTTGGAATACCTTAAATTAACGTGCTACCTACATTTACTGTCCTCTGTGACATTTATAATGTAATCACTTCAAAATAGATACCTCCTTCTATCCCGAGTGCAAAATCATATTCACACTCAGTGCTAAACCCTCCACCTGCAAACACATTTAGGAAGGACTCTCTATACAGCAACTGGTTAATACTTCCTCCATAAACTCCAGATTGACATCTAAAAGATGGAAGAATTTGCAAAATCATAACAGGCTTAATCACAGATGCTAATAGTGCTCTAGAGGTGGACGGTTAATAAAACGTCTCTCTCCAACAAAGTCTTGGACCTTGAAGGACAGATCAAATGGACATAATAACGTGAGGAATCGAGGTATTCCTGAAACAGTTATGCACGCCCTGTGCATTAAAATGCTTTACCTAACAGACCTCATGGAATTCACCCTTCCCCACAGCACTAAACAAGATCTCATATTTGCAGGCATCCCAGAATACCAAGCCACGAGGAATTTTACTATAAAGTCTCAGGGCATCAAAAGCAAGCAATTTCTACTTTTATAATATTAAGGAGACCTTACTTCGTGCGTTCCGCCTAAGTGGTAAGTCCCTACCAAGAGCGCTTTCTATGATATATCATTTTCACCTTGACCTGTCTGCAGCTTCGATGATGAGGCGGAAACAGTTCCAAACCTTCACAAAGATTCTTTCGTGACAAGGAGATTGTTTATGATGGGGATTTCCGGGTCAAAATTATAATCTCTCGAGAAGGCACTCAATTTAACCTGCAACTCGCCGGCAAGAAGTTTCGTATACTCTAAGAAGCTGGATACCTGCTTGCTCCATGTGACTCCAGGCCCAGCCCCAAAAAAACCATCACGTCCAAGAGATGATCACACCTCTGTGGTCCGATAAAACATCCAGTTTCAGTTTCAAATCACATACTAGAATGAACCTCTTCTGTATCCTTTAGTCTTAATTCCTATCTTCGAATATGCATATGGCAGAGATGCTCGCTATGTTGCTTTTCAGCGTTTCTTGCTTTTACAGGTTCCCAAGCAGGACTTGCTCCTTTTGTGTTCCTCCTGTAGGAAACTCATTTTCTTGTAATGTTATGTGTTTTTATATTTCTTCAAGTTTTTTCTGAAACTTTCTCATAGTTATCGTGGATTTTGTTCTCACTATTACCAAAATTTTGTGCATCTCTTGAGCGTTTTCAGCCAATTTCCTTGTAATGTATTGCGGTCCTCCATATTTTCTAATATATCCTTATTTTATGTCGTTAAAGTTTTGGACCTACAATGTGAAAGGTTGTTAAACTTCAGCCGCTTAAGCGCTCTTTGTGTGGAGAGATGTATCTAAAATCAATGACGATATTATATGTTTAACAGGAGACACAATTTATTATCCCATGATGCATATAGTTTGAAAATGCTAAATTCCCCTTCTCTGCCCTATACACCTTATAAGAAAGCGGGCGTCACAATTTAGTCAGAAATTCAATCGCATTTATTTACACCAAAAGGATTATAGATTCAAGAAGGTCGTACATTATACTTGATTTGTGAAATTATTTCCAAAACCTTTACACATCCCTTGTTACACCATACTCGGACTAATGAAAAAACAAATTCTTTTTTAAGAAAAGTCATCTCACAGGCTAAGAACGTTAGAAAAGCGGACGTATTGTTGTGGTGATTTCAACTTAGATGGGTAAAAAATGATCACATAGACCTCTCTAGTCGAGAGGAAATTTACACCTGATCTCTTTACTTTCTTATAGAGGAAGAGCACTTCACGATATCTGGCGTTATTTGCAATACCACAGAAAGTGACTACACCTTTTTTTACCTATCCTAATCAGGTCCACCTCCCGTATAGACACTTTTTTAATAATTCGATAAAATTTTATAATACAAATTCTCTCCTCATGACATGGATCAATTACCCTGGTCTGATCACGCACCAGTAGATATCTGATACTCCTTGAGCACTTCGTACACCAAAACCACCTCAGAAACCTCTCTGGAGGACCTTAAACATCTTTCTCCTTCAAAATCCGAAATGTAACCTATTTAAAATCAACAACTAAAGATTATTTTAACTTTAATACTACAATGATTTTACACCTCCCAATGCATATGGTGTGCCTCCATAAGCATTTATTCGTGGTATCCTTATTACAACTAGCTAGTAGATCTAGAATAGACAATACCAATATTCCTTCAATAACCTATTACTTAATATTAAAATCCTGGAGGCGGATTATAAAGCAATCCCAATTGCCGACTAAAACCAGATAATTTAGCTTCCTTAAGGAATGATTTACGTTATTTTGTATATACAGAATACGATATTTAATATCGCTAAATGAAATGCGGAAATTTTACACACAAGGAGACAGACCCAACAAAACTACTAGACAGAAGAATCAAAGTTCAGCACGCTAAAATCTAGTATCCCATTTCTGACTTCCTCCTCAGGTAATAAATCATTAATTCCACAGATATTTCTGAACAATTTGCTCCTTTTCTCGCACAAATCTCTATAATCTTTCGTTCATCTGAGAATATTTCCTGCTCTATAGACTCGTGCTTAAATAATTTTCCTCACCTCATATATCCTTTACCGAACTTCTTTTCCCTCCACTAGTTAGGAAAAATAAACTACCAATATCCATTGCAGAGGTTGAGCATGCCTTTCGTCATAGTAAAATGAATAAGCCCCTGGGACTCTGATGGCATTTACCTATAAGAGTATTATCGCTTGTTCTCAGATATTCTTTATCCACATTTTGTTGACTTATGTAATGATATTGACCATTCCCGTGATCCCCCAAAGGAGCTCTTAAAAGCCATTCACTACAATCCCGAAACCAGGTTAAACCTACTGAAAACAATTGCGAACTATAGACCAATCTCATTATTGAATACAGACAGTATGTTTTATGCAAAAAATATTAGCTTTCTCGCCTTAATACGTTTTACCCCATTCTTATACATTAAAGATCAAACTGGATTTGTCCAAGGTACGCTCAAGCCTGAGGATGCAACAGTCGATTGATGGAACTTGGTAGAAATTGGCAGGAGGATCATAGGGACACAGTAATGTAGCCTTTTTTGCTCACTTGACGCCGGAAAGAAATAGCTATCGATAGAGTAACTGGCAATATTTAAACGAGTCTTGATCATAAATTTTTTGGGTATAATTGTTATATATTTGATGCAATCAGATGCTCCTTTATACAAAACCTTCAGCATCTGTTCTCAACTCTGGCTTTCTTATTCCTCCTTTTGGGACCTAAATACACGGCACCCGTCAAGGATGTCACTCTTTCACGCTAATTTATTGTTTTTGTGTGTCGAGACCCTGGCTAGATATATTAGAAGTAACCCCACGTATATACTGGTATACCTAGTAGTTAACCAGAATAACCTAAAATAAGTCTATCTGCAGGCTGACCCCAATTTGTTAATTGTTTCAAATCCACATTCCTCAATTCCTAAAATCATAAAACAATACTCTTAACATTTTGTCTATGATATCTTATTACAAAACCTAACACCACAAAGTCACATCTATTATTCCATATAAATAATACACTAAATCTACAAAATGCACTTTTTAAAATCCTTTGACTTCAAGCTAGCTGCAAGATTATGAAGTCGATTTATTTAGGTATTAAAGTCACTTCTTCCCCTTCCGTACAATTGATTTGTATTATAATTCCCTTTTGTCTGTTTTAGAAGTCGAATATCAAAACGGTTATTCAACCCTTAACCTATCTTGGATTAGCAGGAATACATGCGTTTTAAAATGTCATTGGCTACCAGAAATACATATTACATCTGAAGTGCAATTCACCTACTCTAATACTTACGCAAGAATCTTATTCGAAAAGCTTTTCTCTACCTTTATTTTGGTGTGGGAAAAAGACCCGAGTCAATCGAGACCTCTTGTTCTCAGCAATTATGGATGGAGGAATACGAAGCCCCAAATTTTCTTGCTTACAACGTGGATATTTTGCTTGAGCAAGTCCTTTTCACTTATGGCGCCAGGTCTGATTCTACATGTGGTCTCAAATAGAATCTCCATTCATGTACCCTATCCCTAGAGTACCATCTTAAAATCCTCATTTACTTGGTGCAACCTTTGCCAACTTCTTCACTTAGGTCAAATTCAGACCTTACTTAAAAACTTGAGTTCTACTTATGTCATACCCTAAACAATTGGATCATCCTTCGTAAGGGAGATATATCCTTAAACTCTCTTAAAATGCTGGAATGATACACCGTACATTTAAATCATGGCAGAGCTTCGGCGATCTCACAATTGACCAACTGTTTCAGGATGAAAAAACATCCTCTCATTTACAAATATCTATTACTTCAATATTCTCTGCCTCGCTCAACTTCTTTATCAGTTCATGCAAATAAGACATTGGATTCAAATACCTATAAAATGGCAGACACATCACCACCACCATCCTGATTTCCACAAATTTCTCTTTGCAAAAATAAAGGCTTTCGAAAAAAGGCCTTTCTAATAAAGTTACCTCAACTATTTTTGGCATTGAGCCAACTCCAATTCCCGAACATATGTTGATATGGCCGAAAAAAGGAGTTATCCTCCCAATGCTCTAAGATCATTGGACAAAAGCACAAACCATCTCTTCCTCCTTTATCGAGATGCATTTAAACCCATAAAATGATAAAAAAAACAACCCCATGATTAAGATCCACTACAGGTAGGTGAATTTACCACCATCAAGGTTAGATAAGATGGTCCTCTGGATACTAAGATCAATGTTGGAAGAGGTGCGTGCTCAACAAGGACATGCTACCATGTCTGGTGGGGGTGTCCAGTCATTCAAAAATTTTGGATTAGTCTCTAATCATCTCTAAGAAACATTACTAATCTTCCTTTACTTTGACTCCTGAAACTTGGCGGTTTTTGTTATTGGCTTTATGTACTTCATCATCCACTACGCACATTTCTTTTTCACACTCTTATAGCAGCCAGAACAGCTATTGCATCATTGGAAAGAAAAGAACCTAAGACCACCTTATAATTGAGATTTTCAGAAGAATTATCTCAAATTGTGCCTGTGGAAATGAAGTTCAAACCCTCCTTATGTCTGTAATAAGAGAAAATCTCTTGGGAATATATGGTTTTCTTCTAGTTACTGTGCATCTACTGTGTACAATAATTCTTTTTGTTATCCTTATCATTTCAGCATGTTTTTAATTATTATTATTATCTATTATATTATTATTATTCAACAAAATTTTCTCTATTTGTTTATGTCCGGTATATCCATGATTGTTTTATAGGTTATTCAGTTACCTGTCCTTTGTGACAGTACGTTCTTCTATTGTTTTTATGATATCTTTCAGTTTGTATTATTTGTCAACTGCTCAATTCTTTAATAAAAGAATGTTTAAAGAATCTTTTCTTGCAGTTCCCTTATTTTCCAACTTTGTGTTCTCTTTGATGGTCTTGATACCTGTAAGTTTGATACAGGTCAGAATAAATTATGTTATTTTTAGTAGATCTGACAGATGTAGCACTACCAATTATGTATTTTTTTTTTTCTTTGCATGATGGCAAAAAAGTGGTGATATAAACTTTTAATTATTTTAATTATTTTTTATTTTATATATTTTTAAAATGTTTTCTTTTCTTTTTTTACTTAAACATTTAATCCTCCTAAGGTATTTGACGCAAGAGGGCAAGATTGCTTGTACCAAGATGGTGGTTCTTTTACTTTCTGCCTGGGGGACTTCATTAGGCTTAAATCTGCCATGTCAGCGATCTTGAGAAAAGCACCGTTTCTCATTTATTTACATGTCGCAGCCATGATTGTCACGTTCTCTAAATGGTTAAATAACAGGGATCGGAGGCGGAACAGTTCCGTTTTGTTTTGCGGCAGGTTTCCGCTGTAGCTGACTTACTGAGTAAGCCCGCTACATAAGAGCATACCAACAATAGGATGCTTAATTATGATTTTGTTCAAACTAATCAGCTATACAAAAAGTTAACGGACTGGGATCTGTGACTGGACAAAGGGCTTTGCTGGATGATGTGCACAGACAAGCTCAGACTGGTTCACAACAGAGAGGATACCTCAGGTGGACTTCTGCGCATGGTGAACTTACTTTGCCAGATGTACAGGTGGGTCAAAAAATATATATTTTTGTTCTTGGTCTCTCCAGAATACTTTGGTACCCTGCAGATAAAAAGAAGTATGGAATAGTGTAACAGAGGATGTTATTCCAGCCCACAGTAACAAATGTACATATTAGAAGTATAAGTTTTTACAATAGAAGCATATAGGTGACTGTATGACATCAGTCAAAGGCTTCCATTAAATAAATACCTTGGGACAGTACAGTGATGTCACTGGCTTTATGTAAACATCATTGAGGAACTCTGCCTAGACAAGTATACAGCCTGCAGAGCCAAACTTTCCTAACACATCACACACTAAAGAGCATTGTGGGGGTTGCACTGTATTTCAGGAGTATCATTACCTAATTCACACATACTTACCTTCATGCAGTTTACTCTGGAAACTCTTCTACTGACTTCTAGCCTGTGTGCATTCCTCCTCTGCGTCTCTTAACCTTCGAAAAATGTGCATTTCAGCATATGCAGCTAGATAGGTAACTATGGATTAAGTACATTAAGTTTATGCATGCCACCTTGCCTTTTGACAAATGTATCCAACTAAATGCCTATAAAGTTGAATAAATTGCAGCCCTTCATTGAAGGTTTGCATCTGGAGTAGACCCAACATATATGTAACAGTAAAGCCAATCCTCACCATATTTGGCAACTTTTGAAAATGGAAAAGCAGGAGTATAAAGAGGGCGGCGCGCGTAGCGCGCCACAGCAAAAATTTGCATGGACACGCCCATCTTTTTGTGTGCCACACCCCTTCAAAAAGCCACACCCACTCCGCCTAACTACATAATGGCTTTGGAAGAAAGCTAGGTAGATGCCCTTATAGCCAGGTAATAGCCCCCCATAACCAGGTAGTGCCCCTTAAAGGCAGGTAGATGCCCCCTTGTAGCAAGGTAGATGCCCCCTCTGTAGCTAGGTAGATGCCCCCCTTTGTTAGCCAGGTAGTTTCCCCCTTTGTAGCCAGGTAGTGCCCCCTTTAATAGTCAGGTAGTTGCCCCCTTTAGTAGTCAGGTAGTTGCCCCCTTTAGTAGTCAGGTAGGTGTGCCCCCTTTAGTAGTCAGGTAGTTGCCCCCTTTAGTAGCCAGCCAGGTAGGTGCCCCCTTTAGTAGCCAGCCAGGTAGGTGCCCCCTTTAGTAGCAGTAGGTAGTGCCCCCATTGTAGCCAGCCAGGTAGTTGCCCCCTTTTGTAGCCAGGTAGGTAGTGCCCCCATTGTAGCCAGCCAGGTAGTTGCCCCCATTGTAGCCAGCCAGGTAGTTGCCCCCATTGTAGCCAGCCAGGTATTGCCCCCATTGTAGCCAGCCAGGTATTGCCCCCATTGTGGCCAGCCAGGTATTGCCCCCATTGTTGACAGGCAGGTATTGCCCCCATTGTAGCCAGCCAGGTAGTTGCCCCCATTGTAGCCAGCCAGGTATTGCCCCCATTGTAGCCAGCCAGGTATTGCCCCCATTGTAGCCAGCCAGGCAATTGCCCCCATTGTAGCCAGCCAGGAGTTGCCCCCATTGTAGCCAGCCAGGTAGTTGCCCCCTTTAGTAGCCACCAGGTAGTTGCCCCCCTTGTTGCCATGCAGGGAGTTGCCCCCATTGTAGCCAGCCAGGTATTGCCCCCATTGTAGCCAGCCCGGTATTGCCCCCATTGTAGCCAGCCAGTATGCCCTTTGCGCCAGTATTTCCCCCATTGTAGCCAGCCAGGTAGTTGCCCCCATTGTAGCCAGCCAGGTATTGCCCCCATTGTAGCCAGCCAGGTATTGCCCCCATTGTAGCCAGCCAGGTAGTTTCCCCCATTGTAGCCAGCCAGGTAGTTGCCCCCATTGTAGCCAGCCAGGTAGTTGCCCCCATTGTAGCCAACCAGGTAGACCCCCCCCCCCATTGTAGCCAGGCAGAGCCCCCCATGTAGTTAATAAAAATAAAATAATAAATTCCACTTACCTGACCAGGCTCCTGCAGCTCCGGCCAGGCTCCTGCCCGATCTTCTCCGTGACGCAGGGGGAATGAGAGCAGCCACGCGTCATTTCCCCTGTGCCGCTGACCTGTGTGTACCGCGGGCACTGACGTCGGACATACAGGGGGAGGAGGGAGGAGGGAGTGCTCCCTCCTGCCTCCTCCCCGCACAGCGAGACTCCGGGCGGGTGAGTGGACCCTGCGCCCGCTTCACCCGCCCGTGGGAACGGACCGGCGGTGCCGGAGTAGCGCACCAGCGCTACTGCAGCGCCACGGCCATGTAAAGGACCTCTGCCGCCTGCTGGCGGCGGGAGAAATGCCAACTTCCCCGGAAGGGCGGGGGAGGACCCCAAATAGCGGGACCCCCCCGCCAAAAACGGGAGAGTTGGCATGTATGATCCTCACTGACCTTGACCTGACAATATAACACAGCACTAGAAAAGGTACTAAAGGACACTCTAACCAGAGTGCTATGTTGGTACATGAAGGAGCAGATAAGTAATGTGTGAGTCTATAAAATTTGGATCCCTTTCTGTGAGGAAAATGGACAGATCAGCTATGATATGATAATAGGGTCTGTTTGTAGCTGTCATAAAAATATATGTTAAGTAGAAGGTGTAATGTATTACACTAGCATATTATGTGTATCCCATATTGTAGTAGCCATGCATATTATATATATACTATATTTCAGTGATTAGATGTGACCCTCTTGTTTGCACTTCCCCCTCCTGTCTGTGATGTGCTACAGCCCCTCACAAACTATTCATCCTACCTCGTGTTTACATTTCTCAGTGCTGTATCTGTTACATAGCATTTTTTATTGCCCTTTAATTAATTTTTTTATGTTGTGCTAAAAAAAAAACTTATCATACCTGATGTGACCTCTTTATCTGTCCAAGCCATAAAACTAGTTATAGGAATGATTAGAGTTTAAATGAACTGGCCAAACTCAAGGATGACCTGTTGATGCCATCTAGTGAGAGAAGTGTGTAGCACTCCTCATTAAGAATGAGAGTCCTCCCACCTTATCATATTCCTAGTAAATTAGGTACAAGCAAATTAGCATAATTAACTGATGGGAGGTTTGGAAACCTGAGATGGGTGAGTGGCCTATAAAATACACTGTCCATGCCCAAATCTTTGTATACAGTTTGGGATTCAATTGCTGATTGAGCTTTGTTCCATTTCTCCTTGCCACAAGGAACAGAAGATTTTCTTCATTGTAAGTTGGAAGTTTTCTGTGATTTTCTCCCTATTTTATAACTGTTGCATGTATGTCATTTTATTGTTTTTGCACTCTATATAAGCACTGTAAGTTTTTTCTATTAATACATAACATTTTAATAGAATCCAGTTTGGAGAGAGATCCCACACTGAAGTAAAATTCAGGCTTTATTATAAATCCATTAAAACATAACAGTGGAGCAAGCAACGCTGACGTGTTTCAGGAAGAGCATTTAGTCTTAGCGCACATAAACCTCAAACACAAGTAAATTTAAAACAAAGCTCGAAACACTGAGATGTAACATACACAGTCACGTGGCAAATGGAAACAAATGAGTTAATTAATAGTAATAATTAACACAGAAAAAGATATTTTACTAAAATGTAACTTTAAATTAAACTCTTAAAATAATTCACTTTTTAACTCACCAAAAAGCCATGGGATTCTGTAGATCATGTGATCTCACACTTCTCCAAAAGAGAGGACATCCAGTTCTAGAGAGCTTCTTTATATCCCCATGCTGAAAGCAAGGGTTAATAGGTCTCCAAATTATCTGTCCCTAAATATTTGAAGGCGATCCCTTGCTCAACCCTTAGTGGGATATTCGTCCTCAGAAGAGCGGTTCCTCAAAACTATACCTATTGTACCCTAGAAAATATTCCTAAATTATCTGGATCATGCTTACCCAAATGTGTTTCATTCAGAAGTAACTGAACTCTTCAGTGGGTAGCCAGATATTTATGCCTGCCTAACTGGTAGGCAAAGGGTACCAGTGTGAGCAGTAAGGTGGGGAAACAGACTGGTGTGCTCTCAGGGAATCAATATCCTCTGTTCTCTGTCCCATTAGTGACCTTTTCTACTTGTTATAGTAAACAATAGGAACAAGAAGTAAATATAATTGAAAAATATTTACCTGTGTTACATCAGGATCCAGAGTTAGCGGAAATTCCAAAAAATGGTTGTCGTTTTGTTTCTAACGCTATGTCTACACTGCATAGCTTTACAATCATATCTTCGGCACTTTTCGTTTTTTAAAAGATACGATCATCCATGCAGCCGCATAGAATAGAATAGAAAAGACGAGCTGTAGTTTCAACAGCTCATCTTTTCTCTGCTCGTCTTCTGGTGCTGCTGTATTATACAACATGTATAATAAAAATAATAATAATAATAATAATAATAATAATAATAATAATAATAATCTTTATTTATATAGCGGCAACATATTCCGCAGCACTTTACAATTACAGTCTACGTTATTGAGTGTACTTGTTGTGCACTTCAGTATGTAGGCTGTACTATCCATCCTCTTAAGAGGAGGATTGCTGAACACATTTATTTATTACTCATTTTATGATGAGGCTGTAACGTTTTCTTGTCATTAATTAACTAATTTGTTTCCATTTGCCACATGACCGTGTATGTTACATCTCATTGGTCCAAGCTTTTTTTTTAAAATTCACTTGTGCTTGGGGTTTATGTGTGCTATGACGAAAGGTTCTTCCTCAAACGCGTCAGTGTTGCTTGCTCCACTGTGTCACGAGCAGCGGTAGTGGATCCTCTGGACCACCACCAAAAGCGATGGCGTAAGCCACGCCAGGGAGCGGAATCTAAGTAGGTCCCCGTAAAGCGGGATGGACTTGCTGCGGTGGGATTTTACCAGGTCGCTTCCACTGACGTGACTTTCTTGCGATGGCAGCCGAGGTGTAGCGTGGTACAGAATCGTGAGGCGTAGACGTAGTCGGGGATAGGCGGTAAGGTCAGGACAGACGGCAAAGGTTCGTGGTCGAGGGACGTAGGCAAGAAGGTACGGTATACGGTATGACGGAAGACTCAGGAATGCTTTTTCAATAGGCAATAGGCGCTAAAGATCTGGCAGGGTAGCCAGGAAAAGGCAGGCTTAAATAGGGACAGCGACCGGCAATAGTGAATTACCGGTGCGCTGGCCCTTTAAATTTAAGGAGCAGCAGCGGGACACGGATGTGCCCGCGACTCGGGATGAGGGTTGCAGAGGCATTCGTGACACACTCTTATATTTAAATGGATTTATAATAAAACTTGAATTTTACTTTGGTGTTGGATCTCGCTCCAAACTGGATTCTGTTGTCTAACCAGCAGCCCGTTGGATTCTCCACGCACCCTCGATATTTTCTCGCAAGCCCTAGAGGCAGGTGAGTTGGCTGAAGATTTTTTCTGTTTTTCAAATTTTAATAAGCTTAGCCTTTGTTTGCTCTAAGAACCCATAAGCTTTAAGAAGTGTTTTAAAGCTGTAACTGCAGTGAGATAACCTGGTAATCATTGGTAAGTGGTATTTGTTTATCAGATTATTGAAGGAACGTGGTGGCAGTGGAATATTGTTGGCGTGCTGGAACAGTCTTGGGGTGTGATTTATGCTCGATTTGCCACCTGAGTGAGAGGTTAATACAAAGAGAACTGAGTGAAAATAAATCAACTCCATTACAGTTGCCCCCACGTAACATGCAGGTAAGTGTGTATGTGACATAAGCTCTATTTCTTTGTAGACTCTCAGCTGAAATGTTACAAGCACTTGAGTATAATCTCTGAGTAACTTAATCTCTGAGATAACATAATACCCAGTGCAACTGGGGCTTCCTTACAAAACTACTAATATCTCACAGTGGTACTTTAGCTAGATCTGCTTCAATGGAGTAAGGTTTACAACTTCTGCTAAAACGGAAATCTCTCCAGCTGGTCCTATAACAGAGCCTGGAAAATACTATATCCCAATTCACACGTCAACATAATGGAAAACAATTTGAGTCTCATCATTTAAAGTCAGGCGCCAAATTTACATCTCAATAGGCCACTTACATGACATGAGGGCTACCCTGTCCTCCCTGCTCAACATGGATTTATATCTATAAATTGTGAGTATATAATGATGCAATGAAGTTGCTTAGGTCACATTTACTCTGGTTGTATTGTGAACTATTTAATTGAATCTTGGCACCAAGGTACTGTTCTGTCTTACCAATGGATTAAATGTACTAGTTTACAGCTTTTCTTCTTTCTTTTCCTTCTATCTGATTTTCTTCCGGTTTGTAATTGGCTACAGTATTGGATTTTCTTTATTTTTCTTAAAACAGTACAAACATCTAAATTTATTTATGCTTATTATCAAATTTAGGTCAAAAAGACAATAGAAAATGTAGTTGCTTTTTCAAACACAATTGTACTGAATACAAAAAGCCATTTTTACGAAATAGTAAGAGATTACAGAGAACTGTCACAATTGCATATTAACAATCACCAAGCATAGATATAAAGCAGTGAAGTACAAGAAATATAAATGGATTAAGAAGATACCATTTAACAAGAACCTTAGCCAAAGGAACAGAAACAGGCGAACGAGGGGTAATGTAATGAGTACAGGCCAAATATGTTCCTAAGAAGGAAGGAAGAGGAAGATATGAGTAGTGTTGCATAATATTTATAGTTGATCCAAATTTCTTTTTTTAAGGCATATCAATGGAGGGTCTGCTAATCTGAGTTCATAACAGCAATTGAAGTTTATTCTTCTAATAATTTCTAAAATTGAGGGGGTCTTTAAATCTTTCCAAAGGTAGGCTATCACCACTCTAGCAGAGATGAGAGTATGGGCTATAACAGTTCTTATAAGTGGTACAGACTTATCAATACCAACATCAAGTACTGCTAATTCAAGTGTTAATTTGAGTTTGATGCCTGTGACTTCAGTTATGAAAACTTCCACAGACCTCCACATTTGATTAATCATAGGAGAGGACCACCATACATGGAGGGGTATACCACTCTGACCACATGCTTCCAGCAGAGATTCAAAGCCCCTGGAAACATATGGTCTATTCTTAAAGAAGGCAAATACCACCTCAGATGGATCTGTTTCATGGTATCTTTATGATTAACAAAATCACTAAGGGCCACATGTATGAAAATAGTTTAGATCTAAAACTCACTTTGTTGCCCATAGGTTAAATATAGCAACAATGGAAAATATTTAGCTCTCTTCTATAAATTAATCCAAAGGCAAAATACAAAGGCTAAAGCTTAACTTTTAATTATTTCTCATAGAGCATCCCACAAACATAAAATGACACATAGAAAAGAACTCCACAAAAGTATATATATATAAATATATATATATATATATATAAATATACTATATATATATATATATACAAATATATATATATACAATTAATAAAGATATAGCCGTGTGTATAAACTCACGTGACCTGATAATTAGCCAGCAGGGATCCAATTTCTTCAGACGCTGCCAAAACATGGAGGCATCAGCAATGTCCGGGTTTAAATAGTAAGATATCCAGTCAGGGATTATTGGACAATACCTAAAAAACATTACGTGTTAAGCACTGCCTAGCTGGCAGGGAACCCACCCCATAAAGGGTGACCCCACCCTAGGGAGGCTACCCTTAAACATAGCTAAATAATATATACAGATACATGAAATGATATCCAAACTGTTCTGCTCAACATGTTTCCCTACATTGGATAATGGTTCATCAGGGGAACAAACATCAAGGCTGGAAGCACCAATAAAGGTGCTGACGCTGAGACAACAAATAACGGATAAAATGGTTGTCACAAAATTGTGATCAACAACCACAGATGTGGGCTGCAGTCCTCTGTATGATGGTAGACACAACTGAGGTGTTACCTACCACACCCACATTAAATACCCCAAGCATTAACACGTGTGCTAATGGGCTCATTACGTCCTCTTGGCAGCATATAAAATTTTGTTAACACACCATCTATGTATACAGGCATTTGCATAGATATATAATTCATACAGCAAGATCACCAACTTAGATATAAAGCTTTTATAGAAACAAACAAAACCTGAATCCAAAATTCATCCACAGAGAAAGTTACTATGTACATGTCATCTTGATACCAGGACATAGGAACACATCATTACCTCTCTGCTGCAAGAATACACCAAATTGAGGATGACACATATGACGATCACATAACCAGAAGGGACAGCCTCTCCACTGCAAGAATAGACCAAATTGGGGAAGTTGTAAAAAATCACTGACTTGAAGAACCCCCCCTCCCACAAAAAACCAAATTCAAAAATAACATTTAGTGCCGATCACATGACCGGATCACTCCTGGTCACGTGATGGGGCGGGTTTCACAGAAGTAAAGGAAGAAACATAAACCCAGGATACACATGATTATAAGAGAAAACTGGAAGTGTGCCAAAAACACAATTCCCCCGAAACAAAAAACCAAGTATCATGATTCCCAAATGCTTTACTATAAAAATAATCTAAACCCAAAAACAGATATAAGAACAAATTATACCTTTCTTGCTGTAATGGGGAGGGGGAGGGCTGAGTGCAGGTGACATATAGTATCTTCATCTCAGAGAAGCCTGTGAAGAAGATACATTACAAAAAATAATACAACACCACTCTCAGTGTATCATAAATAATAAAAAACCCCTTGTTTCCCCCTTCATCTCATATTTTTTTAAAATCAAAGGGAAATTTTGATACAGGCCATTTTTTGATAGGTATTTAAAAAATAAACAAGAGAAATAAGTCTCTCGTTTAGCCGTTTGGGTGACGATTCCTTTGAAGTAGCCGTCTATCATAGGGACCATGGTGGGAGATGGATAACCCCAATAGCACAAAAAACACACTATTGGCCAACCATTAGATTTTCCCCGACTGCCGGGGTAAGGGGTTTCCCTTTTTTGTATAATGGCATCTACATGTTCAAGTATTCTCCTCCTTAGTTCCCCCCTTGTTTTGCCAATATATTGAATAGCGCATTGGCAGGTACCCATGTCAATTATGCCCTTGCTTTTGCAATTAAGAAGGTCACATATCTGATAGATTTTATTATTTACTCGATTACGGAAAGAGTCTCATAACAAAATGACACGCTTTGCAATTATTGCATCAAAACATGCCTTTCGTCTCTCCCAAGGCAAATCAATTTGTTGCTGATACTGTTGACTCATAGTGACTGTGGACAAGGCAGTCTTTTAATGACCTCCCTCTCCATAAGCACTGATGACAGGGGGAAAAATGGTTTCCACAAAGGGCAAGCTTCAGAATACTCCAGTATTTTTTCAAAATGCGAGTGACCACCATACATGGAGGGGTGTACCGCTCTGACCACATGTCCAGCAGGGAATCAAAGCCCCTGAGTACATATGGTCTATTCTATATGGTCAAAAACCACCTTAGATGGATCTTTTTCATGGTGTCTCTATGATTAGTACACTTGGACAACCTGCTGAGGATAAGGTGGCCGAGGACCAAATCTCAGCAAAAATTTTTCCTAATTTTCACCCATTGATCATGGGAAATTTTTTTTTAACAGGCAGACTATTAAGACTGAAAAAGAATAATTCTTTTTGTGCCTTATTGGAGAAAATTTATGGTTAGGGGGGGAAGTATTGTTTCAAAAGGGCCAATAAAATTTGCCCGGCAGTGACGTTCGAAATAGGAAAAAGGATGAGCTTGGAATGTGAAAATGAGAATTTACATCTGGAAAGGATTTCAGAGTGTGAAGTGTGCAAAGGGATTCCAAAGAAGGTGCCATAAAGGGAAATGTTGGTGAGGGTTCCAACATTTCAGTATATCTTAAGAAAGGTCTTTTTGTTCAATATAAGTTATCAAACACATATTAACTCGAAAGAAGTTTTTCATTGGAGAATGTATGTTCTTGGAGGATTTATTTAACCTTTTAGGAAACCCCTTTGGAGCCACACTTGCCTCTCACCTAGTCAACCAGTAACTACTCTGCACTGAAGGGGGGGTGGGTGGGCAAAAACCCCGAAACAGCTGTCTTCAGATGACCTAAACTGGCTTGGCTTTCACCCTTTTTACATTGCAAGGCTCATTGAGTCACTTGTTAATTGTGGATTGCTACATCCAAAAAGGGCGGAACTAAGCTCTTTTCGAAAGCCCTTCTTATTTTAAATAATCTAAAAGAGAAGCTAAGGTAGGAGTAGGTGTCGGGGCTTTTAGTAACCTAAGACATTGTTGCATGCAAAACCCATGAGTTGAAAAGAAGGGATAAATTTTACAAAGAAGCTGAAGGGCAAAACAGCAATAAAACAGAAGGATCCCAGCTGTAAAATCTTAAGACTTTATTGGAAAAGATTAAAGGCAACATGTCCAACACCAAAAATTTTGGGTTTTTTTGGCGTATGTGTCTCCCCCGTTTTTGTGGTGTACCCCAAGTGTACGGGGGTTGTGGGTGCTTGTACGCCATCTTTTTATAGGGCGTAACCCCTTTTTTAGCCGTCTGTGTGCCCCATTTTAGGGGGCTTACACTGTCGATTTTTTTCAAAGTTGATTTAGGCCTTCGCCATTTTGTTGTGTGTGCGTGTGCACCTGTTATACCGGCAGGTGGCGTCATATTTGCATTGTCCGAACTTTCGTCTTCGTGAACGAAAAGTTCGGGCAGTGATGTGTGCGAAAAGTGATACATTGCCTGCGCGTGAAATGTGCCCCCTGTTATTTTTCCCCGGGGTTCATTGCAAAATGTCGTCATTACTTATTTCTGGCTGCTGGTTGAAGTTTTAGATCGGCGCCTACGGTGTCGCTCGAGTTACTGTTACACCCCAACTCTGCACAAAGCCCAAAAGCACCTAATTTTCGAATGCGCCCCCAAAAGCAATATGCCAAAAATTCGGAGGGAGCCAGAAAGGGCACACAAGCGCCCCCAAACCATACATGCCCGCAAAGACAAAAGCACCCAAAAAAAACCTACGTCCGTTAACAAATCTAGAACAAAAAATGCCCGAATTTTTAAGTAACAAGCTGGAAAACCCAAACAGGGGCCCCAACAGCGCATTCGCCAAAAAGGCGCAAAAAGCCTAAAAAATTCCGACGACAAAATACAACCACTTTACAAAACAAGCGCAGAACAAATTAGGAAATACAATTTTAAAGTGTAAGAACTTTATCCGCATTCAAAATGGGATATGGGCACCACTTTTGGGGGCATGTCCCCAAAAAAGGCCAGCAACCCATGATATGGCAATCCGCACGCCGTTTTTGGGTGGGTCACACCCTTACTCATAGCATAAAGCACAATATCAAATCTGTAGCTTTTATACACAAAATAAAAAAGCCAAAAAAATACTCACCTGGGCACTGCATCATCCCGCTCCATAGACGCCAATGCGAGACTGCTTTCGGGAACAGAAGGACGAAACTGGAAGTGACGCATGGACATGCGCAGAGAATAGAAAGAAATGACCTGGCAAAGGAAACATGCCAAAAAGCTAAGTCCCAAGTTGGATAATAATATCAAGGATATAAAAGCAGGACAAAGCGTGGCACCAGGTGGAGTTCTAAAAACAAAAAAGAGGAGAAAAAACATAGAACATATCATAAAAAAATAATAAAAATTTACAATGAAGTAAAAAT
>JAODAL010024427.1:0-60593 GCA_025379985.1 Phyllomedusa bahiana | reverse complement strand
TTGCCTTTCTGCACAAAAACGCACCAAAAACACATCAAAAACCCACCAAAAATGCTCCGTGTGAAAGCACCTTTATAGTGCAGTTTATTTTAGAAAGTGGCGAGGTGCAAGAACAAGGGACAGTTTGTAAGCGGATATTGTATGTGGGCGGGTGGGGGCTTAGTGCCAGGGCTGATTTTTATTCCCAGTCCGGCCCTGGTCCCAAACCACCTCATACACACTGTCGCGTATTCGGAACGGGCAGGCTACCATGCAGTGTATTCCCCAAGTACCCGGAGCAGGAGATGAGATGACTGATAGTGCTTGAAGCCTCATGAAGTGTCTGTGTGCGGCCAAAGCAGCGCTAACCTGCGAAAGCAGCTAAATCCTTTGTCATCGCTCGAGATAACTGGCTGAAATCGGCCTTATTCCGAGGTACTACTGCAGATGTACTGTTCATGTCATTATAAATAAACAAATGGAGAGGAAGTAAGTGAACCCTTGTATGTAATAACCTGTAGATCCCCATCTAGCAGCAGTCATCTCCACTAAATAGTCCCTGTAGCTGTAAATACGATTTTCACAAGGTTAAGGAATAATTTTAAACTAATCCTCTCTGCAAATGTGTATTGGTTCATCAATATTTGGATTTTCACATCAGGAACAAGCCATATGTCAGCTATATATGTTTGAATACCTACCTGACGGTTAGCTCTATTTTAGACAATAGCTTTCGGTTGCTATTGGTATACCATGGAAAACCTCGTAACAGCTTTTTGGCACACACAGCTGAACCTTCCCTTTCTGGGATGCCTTGTGTGCACAGCCCTCTTCAGGCCAAACCACAGCATCTCCATAGTGCCATTTTTGTGTCATCTACCATAAGGGCTTGTCCCCACTGCATGGGTTTTCACCCGGTTTTTCAGAAGGTTTTCGTCTGCAAACCGGGTGACAACTTTTATTATGGACCTTAAAGGCTTTTGCCAGGACGTGCCTTATCTGCTGAGAAGCAAAAGGAAACAAGCCAGGGCTGAGCTGAGAGAGAGAGCTGGTCAGAGAACAGAGCCATGCATAAGGCATCGTGTGCAATGTTCACTCAAATTATCACACTACAACTAGTGGATTCTGTATACAAAAGACAACACCTTTCTCCACAGCCTCTTAAAAGCTCCTTCAGCCTCTTGAAAGCTCCTTCATGGTCCCTGTCCTCAGATAAAGCAGGGATCTACTCAGATAATCACACTACAACTAGTGGATTCTGTATACCAAAGACAGCATATTTCTCCACAGCCCCTTGAAAGCTTCTTCAGCTCCCTTTCATCAGATAAGAAGTGTGCTCTGCAAAGCCCTGACAGCAGCTCCTGTCACTCTGCCTGGTCGTATCTAATGCAAGCTTTGAAGTAACTAAGGGCAGGTAAGGCAGTCTGTAGCTCTCTGACTGCAATTTTTTTTAATCACATATATTTAGAAAAGTTATTAAATACCCATTTTGGAGGATCCCACGTCAACATTACATTGTGGCAAAACCCCTTTAATGGAAAACCCGCATGAACATGTTTGGGCAGAATATGAACATGTCTGTACGAAGTGGGATAGCTTTTCTCCGGAAACCGCGGAGAAAAGACGTCCCCCGGCGGGCATGTGCACGGCCCAAAAACAGTGCAAATATCGGTCGGGATTTCCGACCGGTATTTGCACTGTCCGTGTGAACGGCCCCAAAGACATTTTCCAAGAAGCATTATGGACTATGTGATTTTGTGCTCATAGCATTGTTATGTGATTACATTTATCGATGCCCCCAGAGACCCTTCATCCATTGTGTTATACCATCTGACAGCAGTCAATGAATGTGGTGGTCACTTATCTCTTTGAACACTACATTTTTACAAAGGGTTTGTGAGCTGGTCAAGGAGGTTCTAAAATAGAACTGAAAAAAATTCACAAACCTTCAAACCTGCTCCGTTCTAGCGTCGTTGCTGCTTCCAGTTGTTGACATCATGTTCATTGTTCATATGACTCTGCAGCCATTCACAGGCCTCTCCCTGGATGTACTGCACATGACCTCTGAGGCCTAATTGACTGCAAAGTGATGTGAGCACTAATTATGATGTCATTAGCAGGCACTTGAGGACCAGTGGAGTGTTTAAAAAAGGAGTTGATGTTGTTTCTATTTTAAAACCTCTCTCACCACCAAAAGCAGGGGTGTTAAACTCAGATACACAGTGGGTCAAAATTAAGAACTTGGACAAGTCGCAGGCCAACCTTAATATGTATTAAAAAAATGTCTACAACTGATGAAGTTTTTTCTTCTCATCAGAACCTTTTCATTAGGAAACATATTTAAGTTTTGCTTAAACATGAAATATGGAACAAGGAAAGCTTTATACTATAAACACATAAAATCAAATATCTTCATCTTATTCTCAGTACACTGCCTGGCCATTACTCACTGGCCAAACATAATTACACTGTCGGCCATATTTGGCCTGTGGGCCTGAGTTTGACACCCCTGACCTAGAGCATTTTATAAACATAGGAAACCCCTTTAACTGGCACATTTCCAAACAGTTAACAGTAGTTTAGCTTTAGGGCATGTCCCCACGGCAAGGGTTTTCGGCCGGTTTTTCAGCCGGTTTGCGGTTTTTCAGACCGCCTGAAAAACCGGCTGAAAATTAAAAACAATGGACTCTATGCAAAACCTGTGCAGCAGTCCCCCACTGCACAGGTTTTGCCGTCGGACGGTTTTGCCGCCGGGGGGTCCGCTCCCGAAAACATTGTAGAAGCACAATCTTCCGTCCGGTTTCCCGGGCGGAAGATGTGCTTCTCAATGGAGGGGGAGGGCTGTTTTCCCCCCGCTCATCACGGAGAAAAGCCGTCCCCCCCCTCCCCCCGCGGCCGTAGGGACGGGCGCAAAACATGGCAAATACCGGCCGGCAAACCGGCCGGTATTTGTCCTGTGCAGTGGGAAAGCGCCCTTAGGGTATGTTCACACGACAGATTCTAACGAGGAATTCAATGCAGACTCCACGTAGATTTCTTAGTTAAAATTGTTTATTCCGATGGCCATTTACTTGAATGGCCAGTCCGCCCTGTAGTTCACACAGTGAACTGCAGCACAGATTTTCCACATCTCAGATTTCAAATCTGTGCTGCAGAAAAAAATAAAGAACATGCACATTGCTTTGAGTGGATCCTTGTCAGATTCAGCTATGGGCGGAATTACACAGGTTATACCTATGGCAATAAGGCTAGCCCGCATTCAGATCATAGGTGTATACTGCCTCAGTTAAGTATGAATCCTCAGCAGAAATCCAGGGTATGACATGTGAATGCACCCTTCCAATTCATTTTCTGTCAGTGACGCTTTCTAATAGTTTGCACTTACTTACATTAATCACAATCTACCAGTAAACTTTTGATGTGGACAGACAAATAATAAAGGAATAATTTCATGTTTAATATTTCTAGCCTTGATTCATGTATTTGTCACTGGGAGTAAAAAAAATAATTTATTATTACTGTATTTCTCCAAAAATAAGACCGGTCTCATATTACATTTTTCCCCCAAAAAAACGGCTAGGGCATTGTATCGGGTAGGGTTTATTTTTGAAGAAACACGGTAGCTGGTAAAAGGTGTGTAGTATTTCTCTTGCCTGCTCTTTCAGGTTTGGCCTTCGGCTCAGGCCAGGAGTAGGTCCGAAAGTTCCGGTGGATATTTTGAAGGCCCCGGGTTAAGTAATGTAGTGAAAATGGGGAGACCCCAAAACGCTCTGGTTACTGTCTTGTCACAGGAGAAGACTGGGATTGGCTGCAGCAGGACAATTAAATAACCAGGTCCTTATTGGAGTCTTCTGCGGTCCTCCCGACGCCCTTTGGTTCCATTTCCAGTGCTTTATTTAGCTCAGGGCCTTCATAACACCCGACGGAACTTGTGGCCCTGCTCCTGGTTGGAGCCTTGGCCTAATTTTGAAAGAGCAGTTGAGGGGAGTACTAAACACTAACTACCACGGAACGGAGGTAGGCCTTGATAAGGCAGGGGAGAGAGCTTACCTTGATTGTCTAGGAGCTCAAAACTGTACCCTAGGATGCCCAAGAGGCGTCTACCATAAGAGGAGGCAGGAGAAGCAGGCCACAAACTCTTCCCATCGGTACTAAGGGTCAGGACGGGAATGCAAGTAATTAGGACTTATTTTTATAACTAGGGTTTATTTACTGTCACTAGGGCTTATTTATAGAGTAGGTGTTATATTTCAAGCCCACTCCAAAAACCCTTAAAAATCAAGCTAGGGCTTACTATAAGGTAAGGCTTATTTTTGGGAAAACACGTTGGCAAACACAGACCGCCTGGGAAAAAGACAAACACTCTATTACATTTATTACAAACAGCAATATAATAACATTATTACAGAACAATGCTTTGTGTTAAACATTGCGTTTAACATCCTGTTTTTTACTGTATTGTACAGTGAAATATTCTGTGCTGCCTCCATAGAAACTCCGCTGAGCTAGAGAATTCAAGCACTATCTACACTTACATGTAGTGGCCTCATTTACACAAATGAATAAAATATAAGTTTACCTTCTCAGAGATGAAAATAGCCTGGTGCTAGCTGTGCTACACAGTGTATGATGCAGCGCGGTTCAGGGAGAAAATGTCTCCTTTCATGCAAGTGAATAGAACTACTCTTATATACAATGGTATACATAAAACACTAATGACATTGTTACACACATGTTCATTAAAGGTTAACTGTCATTATTAAAACGCTGATGGAGTTGTGTTGAAAAGGGCTTTGGGGTGACACCGCACATGATTACCAGGCTAGGTAAACAGAAGCCGCTGCTGAATACATTGCTCTCAGGTATTTACATGTAGCACATTCTCCTCTTTTTCACTTTCAATGGTAAATTTTCTTGTAGTACTGGTGATGTGTTGCTTGCATGATGCTAATCTCATAAACATTTTAATGCTACAGCATATTTTGCAGTTGTCGCTAGTGTTGTTGTAGGATCACTGTACAACATGTGGATGATGTATTTATTCATTATAAATAATGACTATGGTTCAGAGATTTTGGTTCTCTATTGTGTACATAAAGGTTATATGTCATAGAGACATGTCAGTAGTTATGCTAAAACCCCCATTGAACAGTGAGGACCAAGATAAGGTTCTACTTAGCTGTCTATGACCCCTGGTATATGATATGTAGTTTGTTGTCATTCTATGGTTCTGTGAGAAAAGACTCCAAGAACCATTTGCCCACAGAGTTCATTAATTATTTTATGGGAGTCTCAGCCCCTGAACACCAGTGGTTCTGGCATCTGTGGCATTAGCTAATAACAACTCTCAGTTAACTTTTATGTGATTTCTCTTGGTTTACACAACTCAATTGTCATTGATATTACTGTAAAAATGTTGCACTTCAAAGAGACTATAGGTAACCATAAACTCTTGGACAAGCAACTATTTCTCCCCACTCTCCCAGATTTCTCTGGCAGTTGTTTATTTATCCTACCTCTCTTCCAATAAATTTATTTAAATGTATTTAAATTTTAGTGGAGCATTTATGGCTTTTAAGTCTTCAGAGTCTCCACACAACTTCATTAAAGGAGTTGTCTCCCTTCAGAGTTTCAGACAATGCATGAATGAAATACTCTGCCACTTCCTGGTTCAGACTGACTCATTTGCATATGCTCATTTGCATACAGCTTGTACAGCTCAGTGCTCTGTGCTCTGCTTTCAGATGCTAATTAGATCAGATTAGCTTCTCAAACTACTAACAGGACTTCTTATCTGATCCCCAAAACAAAATCCCTAATTACAGTTCTGTTTATTTTACATAAATCAAGCTTTTTACTGCTGAGCAGCACAGGACACTGTGGAGACCTGTGTGATGACTTCACTCACTGTTATCTCATTGAACAAACAGCAGGGGGAGAATTGTTTACAGGTCAGTTACTGAGAGAACTGAAATAGCCAGGGAGGTCATAAATTCACTTGTATCTCCTTAGGGAAAACAGAGGAACAAAGCAATATATTTGGAAAATGTCTTTATTTTGTGTTCCTTACAATTTGAAAGCTATTCTTTGTAGCGAGACAACCCCTTTAATGCCTCTTCTTAGTAATGAACATTACCCCTTCTGTGCTTCCAGTGGAAACAAAGAATCAGTAAAGTTGAAATCCAACATACTTGATCCTTTTCCCCGCTCCCAAATTTGCAACCAGGGTAAAGTTAGAATATATATATATACATATTAATATGTAATATTTTATTAATATTTAATTAATATTTACGATGCACAAACTGCAGCCTATAATTTTGTGGGGCAGCTGATCATCTTATCACAGACATGCTTATCTTTAGGAGGGAATGATGCCTGGAGTATGTCTTATGGCTTGAAAAAGGATCAAATGATCCGAAACATTGCAGCATATTGGTCCATGGAACCTTCACTAGTATTGGTCGCCGCAAGAGGACAATCTGAGCAGGGAAAGTCTTCACAAGGATTTATCCTTTAACCACCATTGTGAAAGGACTTTTGCTAAGCCATACATGGTGATCTGTGTCTGTATAAGGGTAATGATCTGGAAATTCTCGAATACAATTCTCCCCAATTACCATGAAACCAGAATGACCATCTTACCTACCCAACCGTAAGACCTACAGGACACCACAATACCTCCCAGTCTAGCTCTAGATGGGACTTTTATACTTAATTACCATTTTTTGTGAAGATAAGATACAAGGCGAAGGATTTTGTCTCCTTTCCCCTATTTTCCTTCCCCCTTCTCTCCTAATTTTCTAACCATCTTTTGGTATATTTTATATATATATATATATATATATATATATATATATATATATATATATATATTATATATATATATATATATATATATATATATACTTTGAGCCTCAAAAGTCTTAATAAAGCTCTTTTTGTATTGTAAGTCAAATCTACCCTACTCTTTTTGTGTGCTATGGAATTCCTATTTCTGTTTACTTGGGACCACTCGTGTGGTATCCCTTTCCACTGAGCACCTAAACCCTATTAAGGTGTGCGATCCCTACTACTCTCTACTACTTTGTATAGAGTGATGTTTCATTTGGGGAGAGCTGCGGGCAACTACAGTGCTGACGTGCTGTAGCACAGACGACGTGCAGTAGCATATCGGAGCAGAAATGGCATGGACTACAGCTGTTACGGATGTACTCAATGTTACAATAGCACTTTTGGAAGAAACATCTGGAGCGAGATCTGCTACTTCTCATGCGCTGGTCTCTGAAGCTCCTGGCACTTGTTAGCTAATTTGGGGACATTGAGTACAGGTCCAGAACAAATGATCTTGTTGGCCAAATACTGTCGATGGGCCAAATGTTCCCTACCCCTGCTTTAAAATTACCTGGATTTCTGCATTAATTAATGATATTTTTTTTCTGATTGGTTCCACCAGAAAGTATTCTTGCATGTGTCAGAGAAACAGAGTCCCAGACAGTGGCCAAAGCAGATTCCCTCTTTATCTGACTGTAGTTCTGCATCCCTGAGTAAGGAAAGACTGTATTAAATTAAAAAGCAACGGCCTGTGTCTCTGTCTGGCTTCCTGCCCTGAATAATATTTCAAGCAGGAAAGGTCAGTTCCCTTCAAACAACATTTCTGGTCCTCTCCCCTTTACTTATTATACAACAGCACAAACTCTGCTGACAGATATCAACCCCGAATGTTTTAGGACTGCGTGTATGTGGTCTATTCAAAATTCCTACATGCATGATTCCCTTTTTACAGTAACATCAACAAAATCCTAGCGCTAAAAGGAGAATAAATCAGCAGGCAAGCTGTAACTATGTTTATCTTGTGAAATTACTATTCCACATAGCTTTCCCAAGCATACACTGGACACTGGGGAAAATTGGTCAACATAAATCAAAATAATCAACTTCAGCCTTCAGAAGCAGCAACTTACTCTTGTTAAAAAGGAAGAGTATGCAGAATGCGGTAATAATCTAGGCAACGAGCAGTATACAATAAGGAGGAACTGAAGACTATGCAATGTCAAGCAAGTATTTTTTTAAAATAATATGAATTTAGGAAAATGTTTGGTTTTCACTGATAACATTTCCCAGCTCCATATTGTGAGATGGGGATACCCCTTTAAATAAATCTATAAATAAATCTCTAAATCAGTGACCCAAGAGTCTACCCTCCATGGTTAAATAGCTCTTTATCTCTCTCAAGGCCCTTCAGACAGGACCTAATCCTACCAAACCCCCAAGAGATAGTATCTGCTGTCTCTTTGGCCTCCGAGTTCATTAGGACATTAAAAAAATCCAGGAATGTTGTTCCCTTTATATTTGAAGAATCCAGATTTTCTATCCTTCTAGGTCTTGTTAAAATAATATCAACTAAAAGAATAGCTCTTAAGCCTCTCACAGACTCCCTAATGTAAAAGCTTCAGCAACAGGTGCCACATTTTGCCTCCTCTTTGTGGTAGAAGGCACAAGAAGGACCATCTGCAAGCATGCTGACTTGGGTACAACTTTTCAGTCCTTCAACTTTGACATGTCTGTTAAAGATTGCATAGTGTAGGAGAAATTTAGTCTGGAATGACCACTTGATTTAATTTTGTCTAAACTTCTAATTAAAATTAACATTTGAAGATATGTAAAATAAAATTGCCTTAGTACAGTTTGTAGTTCTTTGAGGTCTGTATTTGGGCAGATACAATAAATCAATAAATGGGTTAACATACACTGTTTTTTTCCATTTGTTTAAAGTTGAGTCTCTACAAGGCAGAAGAGATTCAAATATCACACTTACAGTTATCAAATACTGTAGCCATCATAAAGAAGGGAGCGCTCAATATAAGTTAAGATGGCAACAACAGAAAATAGGCTGGCTGATGAACCATTAGAAGCAAATATGTAAAACTTTTAGTATTCCGTTATAATGGTACAACCTTCAATATGTTGAGTTTTGCTGAACTAATTAATTTGTAAAGTATGCGTCTTGAGTAAGAAAGAGCCTATTGGAAGGAGAATGGATGCATACCTGACAAAGAAGGTGTCTTTCATAGCAGTAAAGGTAAACCAGTGGTGCTTACAGTGGGTTGCAAAAGTATTTTTACCCCTTGAACTGTTCCTTATTTGTAAATGTAACAGCCACAAACTTAAATGTATTTTATTGATATTTTATGTGATAGAGCTACACAAAGTAGCAAGTATTTGTGAAGTGTAAAGAATATATGTGCTTTTACAAATTTTAGCAAATTAAAAAACTGAAAATTGTTATGTTACCAGTCTCCCTGCATCAATACTTTGTAGGAACACCTTTATCTGCACTGACAGCTTCAGTCTGTTGGGGGATGTCTCTTCCAGCTTTGCACATCTAGAAGCTGGAAGTTTTACCTTCTTTGCAAAATAGCTCTAGCTCAGTCAGATTGGTTGTAGAACGTTTGTGAGCAGCAATTTTCAAGTCATACCACAAATTCTCAATGGGATTTAGGTCTGGATTTGACTGCTTTAAACAATTCCATTGTAGCTTTGGCTGTATATTTATTGTCGTTGTCCTGCTGGAAGGTGAACCTACATCCCAGTATCAATTTTTCATGCAGCCTTTTTATCCAAGTTTGCCATGTATTTAACTCCATCTTTCCATCAACTCTGACCAGCTTCCTAGTCCTTGCTGAAGCAAAGCAACCCCACAACATGATGCTGCTTCACGGTGGGGATGGTGTGTTCAGGATGAAGTGCATTGTTGGCTGTCCTCCACACATAGCATTTGGCAAATAGTCAATAGAAGGGAGTCAGGTCACTGGTCTTGTTTACAGGAGTAATCATTGCAGCTGGAATACACGGAACAATTGGAAGTCCCACCAACTTAAACGCACTGCAGACTTATTATCCAGCATCCACAGTATATATCCAGGGAAAAAGATAAGTATAAAACTGGGCTTTTATTTCTCCATTTGAAATACAGTAGGTAGTAGATTTACGATGTCTGATCTGATGTCTGACATAACGTTTGGCATTTATGCCAAAAAGTTACATTTTGGTCTCATCTGACCAGAGCACCTTCTTCCACATGCTTGTTGTGACCCCTACTAAGCTTTTTGCAAACTGCAAATGTGACTTCTTATGACTTGCTTATGAAAAGGGCCTTCTTATTACTAGATCTGTGGAGTATACCCGCAATGGTGAGGCAGGTGGATCCACAGGGTCGACCGTGAGAGTTGGCAATTACCACGTCAGGAAGTGGAATCTAAGGAGCACCCTGGCCTTCATGCTGTATCCCTGTAAGGAGGCTTGATCCTCGCTGTGGGGAATTCCCAGGTTAGCAGTTGTACCATCCAATTACAGATTATAGCTCGAACAGTGCTCCGTAAGATGTTTAAAATAAAAAAAAAAACAGCCCTGCAATACACTTTGCCACAACTTTAACCCTGAGCTTTCTGGTGTGTTCCTTGGTTTTAGTCATACTAATGTATCTCTAATTATCTAATTAATGATCTCTAAGCCTTCACCAAACACCTGTAGTTATACCAATAGTAATTTACATACAGATGTAATTAGGTGACTTCTAAAGGCAATTGGTCACACTGGATTTTATTTACAGATGCCAGACTACTGAATACATATGTACGCCATACATTTTAGTTGTTTAAATTGCAAAAATTTGGAAAAACACGTATCATTTATTAACACTTCACAAATACTTGCTACTTTGTCTTGCTCTATGTTACAGGCGGCAACTCGGGCTGCAGGTGCACTTGTACCCCCGGTGTGTCCCCTGTGCCGGGGACGAGTGGCACAGCGGTTCGCTTACCGGGCCGCGGGCGCACTCACTCCCCCGGGAGCGTTTACTTACCTAGCCGCGCTCCTGCTTCCATGCGTCCCACTGCCGGCCGGTGCGCACGTCTCCGCTTCTTATGGCGTGCACGCGTCAGCTCCCACATATTTAAAGGGCCAGCGCGTCGGTAATTGGTTGATTGCCAGCCACTGACCCTATATAACGGTTCCAACTCCAATATGCATCCGCCAGATCTTTAATGCTCCCTAGCCTAATGAGAAAGCATTCTAGAAGCCTTGTCCGTGTTTCAAGTGTACCGAACCCTCCGCTCTCGTTTACTGACCACGAACCTTCGCTGCCTGTCCTGACCTGCCTACCTGTCTCAGACTACGAGTTTGCCCAACGACTTTGTACCTCTCCGCACCTTGGCTGCCTCCGCAAGCAAGTCGCGTCAGGGGTAGCGACCTTGTGGATTTGTGCCGCAGCAAGTCCATCCTGCCTTGCAGCGGACTCTGGTGAATACCAGGATCCACTTAGACTCCGCTCCCTGGCGTGGCCTGTACCACCACTTGCGGTGGTCCATTGGATCCACTCTCCACCTGCCGTTACACTCTATCACATAAAATTTCAATAAAATACATACTTTTTTCGGATGTAACATTTAGCAATGAGGAACAGTTCAATGGGTATGAATGCTTTTGCAACCCACTGTAAATCCTCTTACAAGTCTTGGCTGCCACTACTCATGGACTACCCATGCAAGTAAGACTGCCATGAATGACTTCATCCAAACATATTGGCATGCGTCATGATTCACTTCAGCTGCAGCACAAGTCTTCTCCACTTGTTTCACTTACCTTCAAGGGAACTAGTAGGCAGATGGTGTTGCACAAAACAGATTTAAAATATGTAATATGTATTTAGAACCCACCAGCTATCGATAAGGCCAAACGATTCAATGGAACTGTTAAGCTAAAAGTCTCAAAGCATTGTAAGAAAATGGACATAATATGGACTGAGGCCTTGTGTCAGAAAGACCGTGCCCACTCGAGAGTCAACAGCCTGACTTGGGGTATATTCATGATGTTGTGCTCCCGCTAGAGGTACGCAAAGTCAGCCGGATATGGTTTCACAGGTTAACCCCATACGGGCACAGGAAGACCCAGGGAGTGCAAGAGGATACCCCACTTGCCCATAACCCTAAATGGCTGGGAGAGATCTGTTTAGCCTCACATTTGAAACAGAACTCTGCCAACGCGGTAGACTGCCACCAGTTCCTTGTTAGCTATAAGCTTGGTCTGTAACAGACTTATAATGGGCCAGGAACCTGCCTTGGATAGCCATATATTAGAGACCAAGAAAACGGACACGTGGGATCAGGGCGATCAAGACAACAGACCAGCTCAGGATGAAAGTTTAAATATTTAATCGTCTTGTGAGCGCACTATACAACAATACATACAAGGGATATAGCTATATATATATATTCGTCAGAAGATATACAATAGGGTATGGGTACAGACAAGCAAAACAATATGTATCTAGTTACCTTAAGTTAGCTGGGTGCTGGGCCCAAATGGGGGGTGAATGTGGCCTACTGGTCCTGTGTGGATGCTCCTGGCATGCTGGTGCATGTATCCCCTGTCCAATAGAGACAACAGTGGGCCCAGACTTTTAACTATACTGGGACATCCCATGTCACACCCCTGTCCCACCCTGTCACAACCCTGGGATGATCTACACACTCTTCCCTCCCAGGGCCATGCTGTTCCTAGCTTTGGACATGAAACGGACTGCATCGCGGTAGGGCGATGCCACAGCTTCATGCCCCTAGCACCATCAGAACCGGGTGGGTCCAAGCTACGACTAGCTACCAAACACTGGCTCGCTGCTCTGTTCTTGGTACTAGTTTCCCGTCTCTCCCTGCCCGTGGGTCCTACGAATGAGGGAGAGACAGCTGTGTGTGTGGGGCACTTTCATATTTAAAAATATGAAACTGGGGTGAGCCTGTGATGTACGGTAATTCCCTAATTCCTTATGGAACTTCAGCACCGGTATCTGCTAATCATATTTGATGCTTTGCCTGGCCCTGGCCAAGGTGCTAACAAAATTAAATGAGGAACCTTTTGAGACTCCCTGCTGGGGCCACTTCCATATCAGGATTGGGAGCTGACAGGCCTTGCATCTAAATTGAGGGAATTTGCCTCTTGTTTAATTGGGTGCTTCCTCAATCACATGTGTTGAGCAGTGGGGGGAGCTTAGGTGACATTTGGGTGAAATTACTAGAGCTGGGAGGGTGAACTTTGTCATGTTCCTCACACTTTGTTTTAAGTCCTATGCCATGAGTAATGGTCACATGACCCTAAACGCGTAGACTTACTTTACTTAGCAGAACATTATAGTTTCTGAATGAGGTCTCCTTTTTGTCATGTCTTTGTGGAATTTTTTAATGGATTAATAAACCTGAATATTTTAACATATTCTCCTGTGGGCTTTAACTCTTGTCCGATGGCTGGCAAACTTGTTTCTCTATGCTCTATATGCACCACACCCAGAGACGATCATGGACTCTATCCCTATCAAGTTCCTTTTGGAAAACTGTCCAACTTATCTATTATCCCATTACCATCGAATCATGATATCTCAGTAAAATATGACATAAAGTTACAAAGATTCTAGTTTTAATTTTTTAGAACAATGGGAGGAACCATACCAAGTGCTCCAAAACTCACTGTCAACAGTAAAGCTTGAAGGAAGAGACTTCTGGATCTGGAGTAGGCTCTGATCATTAACAGTGATAAGCAGTGGAAACAGGAAGGTCTTTTGTACAAGGTTTATGGTGAAACAAGAACACTCAAACAATCTGCTAATTTATTTATTGCCTGCATCACCTCCAGGCTGAAGTGAACACAGGTAAAAGTAGTTAGAGACCACCTCTAACCTTCCACTGAGGGAAGTTGGTACAGGTACAATGAAATTACACCTTCCCTATTTAACAACGGGGCTGTCATGATCCTACATCTTGCCAATTGACCCAGGCAGCAGCAGCCTGGACTAAATAGTTCACCTCGTCAGGGTGAAGCAGAGCAGCTATGGTAGTTGAAGCCAAGCACTTAACTGTTACCCTGCTGAAAAGCACAGAAACAGCTTGGCCTTAAGTAGCACAGCTGCTCTGTTTCACCCTGACGAAGGGAACTATTTAGTACAGACTATTGTTTCCTCAGTGCCTGAGATTCTGTTGTGCATGTTTTTTTTCTGCAAAGTTCTCTGGCCTTATGGACTCCTGGTTGTTTTCCTGCCTGCTGGACTTCTGTATCTGTCTGCTGGACATCTGTCGTCAGATCCTGCCCGCTGGACATATATTCCTGGTCCCGTTTGCTGTTTTCTGGTTCCCTCTCGTCTCCTTGGATTCCCCATTATTTTTCTTTCATATCAAATATTAAAAAAGTATAGATTGTACATTAGTGCAGGTAAAAAACTGTTATTGTCTATGCTTACACGTTTTGGGCTACAACATTCCCCTTGTTCATAGCTTAAAGGGGTTTTCTTGCTACAAAGAACATATCTCTAATGATGGTGACAGTAAAAATAAACACTTTTGCACTTGGTTTGCATTACCTAAATCATAAAGTATAGCAGATATAAGCTAATCCATGCGTCTATAGCTATTTCAGCAGCAAGTGATCAGACAACGCCCCATTTCTGTGATTGGATGACTGATATTTCATTCAGCCTGTTGGGATATACACCCTGGATGGGAAACGCCCCCTGTGCTGTGATTGGCTGCTTGCAAAATGAAAGTGAAACGAGTTGCCTGTGATGGCTGTGTCTGTAGTATAAAGGCTGTCTCAGCTCCTCTATGCCCCTTCTCCCAGTGATGGCTCTATGCAAAGGATCTGGGCAATTAGAGTCTCTAACTGCTAGATTCACTCTGGCCTCATATAACACAGCCTTATACAGTTTTTCCCCCTCTATCTCCTGCCTGATAACAGAGGGAGGAGCAGACTACATTTCTCACATTTGTTTCATCTTTTCAGGCTGTCTGTTGTGTATAGTTACATAGCTTGTAAGGCCGAAAAAAGACAAGACGTCCATCCAGTTCAGCCTGTTGTGCTGAAGTGTTGATCCAGAGGAAGGCAAAAACCCCCAATGAGGCAGGAGCCAATTGTCCTTCATTTTAGGGAAAAAATTCCTTCCCGACCCCAATCTGGCAATCGGAATAATCCCTGGATCAACGACCCTACTGCAGAATCCTAGTCATTATAACTAGTTTTTTATTACGCTCCAGAAATGCATCCAAACCCTTTTTGAACTCTATTATTGAATTCACCATGACAATTTCCTCTGGCAGAGAGTTCCACAGTTTCACTGCTCTAACAGTAAAGAATCCCTTTCTATGTTTATGTAGAAACTTTATTTCCTCAAGACGCAGAGGATGCCCTCTTGTTCTTAATACAGTCCTAGGTAAAAATAAATTTTGAGAGAGATCTCTATATTGACCTTTAATATATTTAAACGACCTTTAATATATTTAAACATATTTATTATGTCCCACAGAAGCCGTCTTTTCTGTAAACTAAATAACCTCATATTGCTAATCTTTCTGGGTTTTGCAGTCCACCTAGTCCTTTTATTATTTTTGTTGCCCGCCTTTGTACTTGTTCAAGCTGTATAACTGTCACGATACTGGTGTATACTGCTGGAATCCAATGGCCGGGCTAGGTACAAACACAGGGAGGCAGGTGGATAGCGAGGTCCCAGGAAGGTAATGGGTTGCTGCTTGGTCAAAGTGGGGGTATGAGTTTAAGGCGGTGGAGCGACAGCAGGCAAAAGGTGTAGCATAGGTTAACTGGCAATGAACAGAACAAGGCTAGACGGCAAGTTCCCAGGCAGAGAGTGACTGAAAGCAGGAAGCTAAGGCACAATACTCTGTTGGGGGTGTGTGGGGGGGGGGGGGGTTGCAGTGCAACAACAGGCTTGAGGACATTTATATAGGAAGTGAGAACAGAAACAGGAAACAAGATGGCTACTGAAAAAGGTTGTGACTAGAATCCACCATCTGTAACTGAGGGGCAAACTTAAGGCAAACACAGTTAGTAAGCATTCGCAAGGAATAGTAGGAGATTCCTGACATTACTCACCCTCAACAGCGGCATCTGACATTAAACTGACTTGGGAGAATGGAGATTAAATTGTTTTAACAGTAAGGAGATTTAGTTACTTAAAGTGTTAAAATGATTTCTCGGCCAATAACCTTGCCACGTTAATAAGGATGTGCAGCTGGTTCCTGAAAATTCTAGAGTCGAAAGATGTCGTCTACGACAAACTGCTCTTGACCATCTATCTCCAATGCATCAGAGGAGGGGAACACGTCCGCGGAAAGGGATTTGGACACAAAAGTGTCTTAGTAGAGAGCACATGAAACACCGGATGAATCTTCATAAGTGTGGGAGTTTGAGCCGAACTCTACTGGATGATATCCGTGCTGATCTATATCGCCGCAACAAACTTCCTGTCCCAGTTTTGTGAAGGAACTCTAACGTGTTGCATATTTCTCGGTAAGACAGGCCATAACCTTTTCCCCCACCGCTTGAAAGTTGTGTGCTGTTTGCGACGGTTTATCTGCCATCTTCTTATCAATTTCTTGAGCCTCTCTAGTGTTTCCTTTAGTAGCTGTAAATTTTGCTGTAATGCCAAGATCCTTTCGTGCATGCTGGAATATGGTGACATAAGAGTGGAATTTGGTAATGAATATTGGATGAGAATCCCAAATTTGGCAAAGAAAGGAGTCTGTTTGCGTGGAGGCATTTTGGGATTATTGTAGAAAATTCGGCCACAGAAAGCAGATCAACCGCATTCCCTCTTATGTCATCTTGTAAATGGCTAAATATAACATCTCCCCACCCTCCCCCCATTCCCCCCCCCCCCCAACCGCCCCCCCCCCCAGCCCCCCCCCCCCCCCCCCCCAGTAGCTGTTCCAGGGTCCTGATTCGTACGTTCAGATCTGTCCATAGATTAGTGGGTGAAAGGTCGGTTTGAAAACAGATTAATATCGATGTCGAGTGCTGAACTAAAAACTCCTCGCCAATAATTTGATGTAAATCTGCACCCCCCTATCCGAGATAACTTCATCTGGAACACCATGAAAGGCGAACATACATTCTGATTATGAGATCCCTGTGTCTTTGCAGATAGGTAACGCGGTACATGAATAAAAGGTGCAGGGGCTGTTGTGAGGCCGGTCAACTATACGCTAGAGAATTGTATTTTTCCCCCATAAGGTAGTGCTAGATCTAGCGATGAAGTCATGGATATAGAACCCCAGGGGCGAGAGGGACGCGGCAAAGGCTGCTAACAAACTGAGGTGAAGAACCAATAGAGTCTTCATCTAGCATAAAAACAGATGTCACAGGATGTTACAAACTTCTTTACATCCTTGTAATAACTTGGCCACGCAAAAGAATCATGGGAAGGAGAATAAAAATTCTGCGTCTTCTGCGACTCCTATTGTGACCCGCAATCTGGGAATCGTGCTAGCCTCCAAATCTTCAGTCTTACTGGATCAGTATCAACTAGAGCTGCTGTCTGTGGTCCACACATCTTGTTTTAAGCATCAAACATGTACACTCATCTGTGGATGGAGATTAAGAGTCGGACTGTCATAGGCCTCTCATTATCTCTTTGAGGCAAGGTCCTTATTAGAATTATTCCCACATACATTAGACTCCGGAACAATTGTCTTAGTGGAATTGCAGTGTGTGGAAATCACTGAGAACATCTTGATAGAGCATCTGCCTTGCCATTACAGAGATCGCGCCTGTACTGAAATTATAAAGTTGATATTGTTAGGAAAATACTGACCAACGACTTGACGAGGAATAGAACACTTGGCAGATCTAAAGAATTCCAGATTACTGTGATCAGTTCGAACTATTTATGGTGTTACTAAGGGAAGACTAGATCTCCATTCCTTAAACAAGCTGCTACAATAGCTGAGCAGTTCTTATTCCCACACAATAATTCCTCTCACAGAGATAAACTCGGGAGTAAAACGCACAAGATCAATAACTCTTTCTCTGTTCTCTAACCGAGTGATCGGCCCCTACAGCACAGTCTGAAGCTCCCACTTCCACAATGAGGCGATTCGGGTGCAGACTGAATTAATCAGAGCGTATGAACTATGACCTTTAAGAAGAAAAGATTCTTGTGCTTGAGAAACGCAAACAAAAGGCTTTTCTTTTTCGTCAACTGTTGTAATACGGTGAAAAGATTGCTGAGAAATTCTTGATGAAGCTTCTATTAGAAACTTGTTCAAAACCTATGAAACGTTGAACATCTTTTTATGTTTCTGGGTGGCCAGGTCTACTATTGCTTGATCTGCTTAATCGCATTTGTAGACCATCGAGGTGAAATTAGCATATCCAAGGAATAGGATCTCTGTCTGATGAATTCACACTCTCAATTTGATGTAAGCGATGGTTCTCCCTCGAGAGGACGTTCCAGAACAAGTTGTCACATGTCTCTGTGTTCTATCCATCGATTGAGAAAATCAGATATCTCCAATAGATGACTATGAACTGTCGCAGAAGGTCTCTGAAGATGTCGTTGACGAGATGTTGGAAGCTGTGGCGGGCATTACAAAGCCAAAAGGCATAACGCAATACTCAAAGTGTCGCATAACGTGACCTAAAGCAGTCTTCCATTCATCTCCAGATCCTGATACGAGACCAGGTGTAATCCGCGCTTCGTAGATCTAATTTTGAAAAATCTTTGCATGTCGTACTCTCTCCGAGAAGTTCATGGATTCATTGGTGAGCAGGCTAAACGGTCTTTATGTGGATTTTATTAAGTCCTCTGTAATCAATGCAAGGTCTTAAGGAAGCCATCCTCTTTTTGATAAAAATTATGGAACGCCCTGCTTGTGAAGAGAAAAAAAAAAAAATAAAAAAAGAATAAAAAACAAAAAAAAAAAAAAAAAAAAAAAGGACGCATAACCCCTTAGCAAGTTTTTCTCTCTTTTATAGTCCTTGAGGCTTTTAACATCAGGCCCATGCCAGAGGGTAATGTTTACCGACAGGGTGAATGGATGGCACCAGGAAGCAAGTCTAAGGGGCAAATCGTAAGGTCGGTTGTGGGGACAGCTTGTCGGCATCCCTGTTTGCTGGCAAAACATCTGCAATAGTTCCTTGTATTCAGAGTAGCTCCAATGACTTTATGTCTTGAAGCATGGGTCTCTCAGAGCAAGGTGGGGGGGAGGGGGGGGTGGTTCATAAAGGGGTGAGTGAGCTGAGATGAACAGCCTCTGCTGAAGCTTATCTCTTTGGTTTATCCCCCCCCGCAGTTTGTTCATTGGATGGGGGGGTGGATTACAAGTAAGCCTAAGATGACAGGAAAAATGCGCGAAGATATCAATAGGGAACTGACAGACTTCATGGTGCTCTGGGGTGCCATATGATTTCAAGGTGGTGCTGTCTCTTATCCATCTGGCCCTGAGGCTCGAGTGGAGACCCATCTACAGTCTGCGCATTACCCACAGGTGAGAGTCTCTTCTTGAGTTTAACGCCCATGCTCTTGAGCAAAGGAGAGATCCATGAAGTTGGCCACTTTTGCCCCAGAGTCCACCAAGGCTGAGGGTGGTACCCACTGGGAGAGATTAAAGGTGTTAGCTTAGGAATTTATTGGAGAAAGCATGAGAGTCACTTATTCTTCGTTTCTTTATATAAGGCGCCATTTGTGGGTGTTGTTGGGTTGGTGTTTTTTTGTGGGTGTGTTTTTTGGTTTTTTGCTAATTACGACTGGACAACTACTGTCTTCAGAATAACTCATTCTCTGCAAGCAATTGATTACCCCATCCAAGGAAGTCGGGATCCATGATAGCTGCCATCAATCTCCGTGGGCAGGCTAGGCAATGGGATGAGGAAGTGATCAGACTTCCACATAAAAGCATAGACTTTCACAGCCGCTGTTTCTTCTATCTACGCTTTGCACTTTCAATATGGAGTCGACTGTGCACAGCTCGCTTCCAATCTCTGCGAATTTCCCATGGGGTTGCCTTGGGAAAGGAGACTAGGAACAGTGGGGCCTGCTTGTGTCATAATCAAAGTAGCCCTATTTTTCCTGTCGTCGTTCTGAGATCCGGGTATGCAATTCGAATGGGCAATGTTAATAAAATTCATCCAAACCTAAGGGAGCCTCAGCACCGGTCAAGTTCATCTTTTAATGCGCTGCGTAGTCCGTTCTAAAAAAAAAAAAGACAATCTTCGCGGGTCAATTCCATGGTCGTTGTCGATTGCCCACCTCTGAATTCCATAGCAAACTCAGGCCCACGGGCGTTTGCCTCTGGCTGCAATGCTGCAGTCATAAGCTCTCAATGTAGCACACGATTAGGGTCATCAAACATCTGACTCATCGGCGTCGAGGAGTCTTCCTAGGTGATTCAGCCGGGATCATGGGCAAATGTAAAGGTTGATTTATTGGATGAAAAGGAAATGGATTTTTGTGTTATCTATATTATATTATGCACCAGATCTTAGACCTGTCCTAGGGGAACGCTTGGATTTGGCATCAAAATATAACCTACATATGTTAAGGAATCCCCACCAATTTATCGCGGTCTCCGTCCTAATCTGAAAGGCGCAACTAGGGCTCATCACCAGCACAGAATGATGTCAGAGCTTGATGCTCTCAGGTGGAGAATACGCAGTCGGATAAGTCTGCACGTGTCCCAGGTTAGCTCTTGAATGCTTGTCCATAAACAGCTTGGATATTGTGGGCGATTCTGACGCTTCATGAGCACGTCAGCACTTGATCTTCAACGCCTATCCCCCGCCTGCTTCCACAAACCCGCCCCCCAACCCCCCCACCCCCACCCCCCCCACCCCAGCCCCCTCACCCCCCCAACCCCCCCCCTCACCCCCACCCCCCGCATACCCACCCCCAACAACCAAACCCCACCCCCTCACCCTACCCCCACCCCCCCCCCCTCCCACCCTCAACCACCCCCCCCCCCCCCCTCTCCCACCGCCCCCCCACCTACCCCCGCCCATCCCCACCATATCCCCTTTACCCACCCCCCCTCCCCACCCCCCCCAACCCCCCCCAACCCCCCCCCCATCACCCCCCCCCCACCCCCCGCCCCCACCCCTACCCTACACCACCCCACCACCCCCCCCCCCCCCCCCTCACCCACCTCCCCCTCCCTCCCCCCCCACCACTCGCCTCCACCCCCCAACCCCCCGCAATCTCAGAGCGCATATTAGGCCACTCGTAGTTTGGCAGTTGCTTGAAGCGAGCTTCGGCCCCAGCCCCAGCGGACTCCTAACTTATGGCTTGATTCTTTGTCAGCTGATACTGGTGTAGTACTGCTGGAATCCTAATGGCCGAGCTAGGTACAAACACAGGGAGGCAGGTGGATAGCGAGGTCGCGCATTTTTTTAAGGGGAAGAAAAGCAAAGGAAGGTAATCGGGTTTGCCTGCCTGGTCAGAAGTGCGGGAGTTAAGCGGTGGAGCGACAGCAGCAAAAGGTTAGCACAAGGTTAACTGCAATGAACCAGGAACAAGCTGGACAGGCAAGTTCCCAGCGAGAGACTGGAAGCAAGCTAAGCACAATACTCAGCAAGTAACAAGCAGGCTTAGAGGAGTTTATATAGGAACCAGGAACAAGAAACGAGGAAACAAGAGGGCACCAGTTGAACAACAATCCACCATCTAACTGAGCAAACTTATGCAGAAAACACAGTTAGTTAAGTTCCAAGGCTATTAGTAGGAATTCCTGACAATTAATTGGGGGTACCTGTTTACATGCTAATGTCAGGTGTTCTGTTACAAGGAGCTTCGTGCTGGCTGGAGGGAGGTAACAGCTCCTGCAGAAATGAGCAACGGCATTGAGGAGGTCATCAAGCTGTGACTTTCCCCTCCTTCCTCCCATCCATTGCTCACACAGAATGATGATGTCATCATTAGACTCTCAGGCGAGGGAGACACACGCTACTGGGCTAGGAAGATAAACAACGCTACTGGGAGCATGAAACCTCGCCCCCTGGGATTTGAAAGCTGTAAGACAGAGAGAAACAGCTCAAGTCTGTGAAAGCCAGTGATGCGTAAGAGCCCCTTAATATTTGATATGAAATAAAATGAAGAATTTTAATCTAGATGTTGCCGTAGAGAAAAAAAAAAAAATGAAAAAGAAAGAAGGTAGTGGGGGGAAGGTTTTTTGAGGATTCTCTGAACGAATAATATTGAGCGCACAGGTTCGACTGTCCTTGCAGTTTGGGGGGTGGGGGGGGGGGGGAGTTCGCGCTTCCACAAGAACAAATGCACGCTCCTGAAATGACTGTCATTTACAGTAGATTTTAGGGAGATTCTCTGCTTGTCATACTGCTATCGTTAAGAGCTGATGGTGGAATATACGCAGAGAAGAAAGAAGAAGATAATGAAAAATAAAAGTGTGTGAGAAATGTGGTCTTGAATAACCACTTGGTTCCTTTTAGTCTGAATTTCTTGTATATATATCTTGTATATATTTGAAGAAATGTTAAAAAAAAAAAAATTCGCATCTGTAATACGTTTTGAAGTTAGTGTGGGGCCATAACTTGGGACAAGAAAATAAATGGGTAAACCATTCATTGATATCTCTCCCCTACAAATGTGCATAGTCAGAGATGGCACAGGCAGATTCTGCAGCCGTTGTGAAGTGTTCTAATTAGAGATACATAAAGTTTCATGTAGACAGAGCTGATAGATAATCTATGTGTTTCAGCTAATTAGACAAAAGTATCTTTATGTAATGGGTGTACAGATATGATTGGATAGAAACTGAGGCATGTTTAAGTCCAAAACTAAAGTTCTTTAATATTAAAAATTACTTTCATCATTCCTTGCGTAAACAAGGTGACCATCGGGTGTGATGCCTCATATTGATATTGTATATTCATTAAATGGAAAGTCTGACCACCAATTTTTTTTTACTGATACATATTCTTTTCTTCTTAGCCGTTTTTATTTTCTGATTGTAGATTTCTTAACTCTGTTGTCTGCATAGGATTGTGGGGAAATATTTCTTGCCTGCACTGCTTTAACAGAATTTAGAGAGATACTTTAACAGGAAGTCTTACATGACATAGGGGGGGGGGGGGCCTGAGGACTCTAATCAGTCCCGACATGACTTCTATACCTGGGAGACGTTTTCTATCTATTCCACTCTCTGTGACCTACGAAGAATTGTCATGTACAGTGAGAGAGCGGTGAAACTGTGACTATCTCCTATTGTGACTGTGAACCGAGTCCTATCTATACACATACGTGTCACCTTTCAGTGTATTCCTGCTTGTGCTGAAATGAAGCCTATACTACTGAAATCTTCATGTCAGAAGAAAAAAAAGGGGGGGGGGGGGTGGGGGTGGGGTTGGGGTGGGTGGTGGGGGGGGGGGGGGTGGGGGAAAAAAAAATTGATATAAGGCAAGAAGTGTAAGTCTATTGTTAGGCGTAGTGCTCAAAGGTGAAAACCTGCAGACTGAAGAATTGTTTGTATATATAGTATAGTGTTAATGAGAAAATTAAAAAAAAAATAACCAAAAAACGTGAGTTGAACCATAAATAATTTTTGATGACACATTCCCCTTTAATAAAATCAACTGTTCTTCCTGAATAAATCCAGATCAGAACCCTCAGAGCATCTGGTCTCCTTGCCCAAGTTAAAGGATAACATCTTACTTAAACAGCTTGCTCTTTTGAAATTCCTGGAACCAAATTAAATACCTGGGGATTAACCTTCCCAAATACTTCTCCAACCTCTTCTCACAGAGCTATACTCCTCCAATAAACAAAACTACATCTTAATTATGCTTACTAGATTTCCCTCTGCTTTCCTTGTTTGGACAGAGAACATATTTACATAGTACGGTTGAAAAAAGACTTATGTCCATCAAGTTCAACCAAGGGTGGGGAAGATGTGGATGAAGGGAAGGGGATAGGAAATTTGTAATCTTAGTTTCCCCTACTGATGAACACTTGGAACCCACAAGGCAAGAACCAATCTGCCCTAAATGAATATTAAATTTCTGCTCCCAAAAGTGCAATCAGACTGGATCTAGTATTCTATATGGCTTCATAGGTATAAATCTTTAGTTACAGGTAGTTATCTAAGCCTTTCTTGAAGCCCTCAACTGTTCTTGCTGTTACCAGCTCCTCGGGCAGGCTATTCTACAATTACTATATTACATGTTATCCAAACAGTACCCATATATTTACAGTGTGCTTCCTTCACTAACATTATGCACATTTTTTTATCAGTTTCCCTGAAAACTCAAAGAAAACCAGGTTATTAAATATATTAACCCCTTAACCCACCACAGTCAAAATAACGTGGCTGTTCATTTTTTTCCCTCCTCGCCATTCCAAAGCCATAACTTTTTTATTTTTTCACCAACATAGACATATGAGGGCTTTTATTTTGCGGGACAAGATGTACTTTCTAATGGTGTTTTTCATATTACCAAAATAACTGGAAACCGCAAAAAAAATTCAATTTGGGGAAAAAAGTTGAAAAACTTACTTGTGCCATGTTTGCGGGTTTTTATGGCATTCAATCGTTAGTAAAAATGATGTGTTATCTGTATTCTACAGGTTGATATGAATCCGGCAATACCAAAAATGTACAGTTTAGCTATGTTTTGGTTCATAAAAAAAAATCCAAACTTTCTTTTTAAAAAATTTGCGCAGTGACACCATTTTTCTGCAACCAAGAATTTTTTTTGTATAAACCTATAGACTTGAGTAGGTCCCTTTTTTAAAGTCTCAATGTACTTTTTGCTATCAGCTTGGGAATACAAGGGAAATTTTTTGTTTAAAATTTAAATTTAAATTTTTTAGGGACGGGAAATGAAAAAAAAAAACCTAAATTTTGGTTTTTGGAATTTTTTTTTTTTTCTACCGTGTTCAGATAGGGGTTAAATTATTTTTATTTTAACAGACCGGACGCATTGCCAATTCTTACAATTTTTTTTTATTTAATTTTTTTTTTTTAAAAGGAAAAAGGGGGGGTTTTTTTGGATTTTTTAATATTATTTTTTTTAAATTTTAAAACTTATTTTTTTTCACTTTAAAAACTTGAGTCCCTTAGGGTGCTTCACCACTGGGGAAAATGATCTTTTAAAAAACCCAAAGGGTATTGTAAACAATGCATTATGTGGACAAAGATGGCAGTTTTTTTACTACTTCCTCCTGGGCGGGAAGTAGGAAACAGAAAACATAGCAGTGATCGAACCCTTTCACAAGATTTCCATTACCATTTAAAAAGCAATTGGGAGCCTGCAATTTAACTGCGATGCCCCGCTTGAAGTGAGGAACGGTGCGCAGCACCGTTTTTCATTGATTTAGTCTAAGGGGTTAAACAGTACAGGATGGTGCTGGCTCCATCCCGCACTGTAACCGCCGGTTGTTAGCTGCAATCCTGCGCTGTAACCTGGCAGCGATCTCACTACAAAGCCCCTTACTGAACTGGGGGGTCCCATAGTCCAATTTCAGTTCACTTCTATCCCAAATGCCTTTTATCAGAAAGGAGATTTTTGTTAAAACCAAATTCGGAACACATTTTTTTTGGGAATTTTTGGCACATTTTTTTTTTTATTTAGGCAGTTCTATGCAATTAAAATTTCATATAAAATGGTGTCCTTTTCTAGCTGTAATTAGTAAAGAGATAAAACTCCTGAATGGTAGCACAGACTAATCTGACTTTACGGTCGGCGCTGTTTCTCTCTATGTATTAAAAAATTATATGAAAAAACAACCACCCAATTTGAAAAAAAAAATATATATATATAATAGTCACATATTGCTTGTCAAGAGAAAAATGTTTATGACAGTGTTCCTTTAGGATACAAGGTACCTCAAGGCAGTGTGGATAAACCTTATCTCTTTCTTTACTATCACGCCAGCCACATAAGCAGAGCTATTCAATATATTATTATTTTTTTATTATTATTTATTTTAGAGTGCCATTAATTCCAGGGCGCTGTTGACCTTTCTCCCAACACCAATGTTGAAAAAGCTCACCTTGGTCCTCTCAAGGAATCTATCAGTAGGAGCATGTTTCCTTAGAGTTAACCTTAAAGTTTTTTTTTTTTTTTTTAACATGGAGTCTCTGTTTACCAGCTACTTGCATCAATCAGACCAACAGAGAAAAACTCCACTTTGATGTCTCTGAATCTTTTTCTAGAATCATTGGATAAGCTTTCATATGCTTACAAGATGGACTACTGTATACTACATTCACTTGCAGGTCTTCCAGAAGAGAGTTTTTACAGAATTTATTTTCCAAGCCAGAGCTAGATGCATTTTTTTTAATTCCTGCACCCCTCCTGCTAAACTAAAATAAGATAAAGGCCTTATATTGAGAAGTATTAAGAAACAAACTAGCTACTTGTTGGTATGTAAGGGACAATTCAATATATCCTTTCCCAGGGAGGAATCTGGTGGTACAAAATTCTAGAAATGTCCTATCACATAAATGCTGGAAATGTGCTTTATCTCACATATGGTGGGAGTGTTTGAACATTCAGTATTTCTGGAGTGGCTTAGGTGACATGATTCAGAACACCTGTGAAGAGAAACTAAACATCACAGTCCTCTGTCACGTCTATAGCACAATCAGATCACTTTTACCCTACACAGATAGACCTCAATAGCTACATGCTCAAAGTAGCAAAACTCTTAGGCCTCGTTCACACGGCTTATTTGTCCACGGATTGGCGCCGTACTCCGCGCCGGATTTGCGCTGCAGTACGGCGCCAATCCGTCGGAGTAATTACGGTAATCCTCTGCTCTCATAGAGAACAGTGGATTCCGTCGCCCTCCCGCTCAGCGAATCCCCCGGGGGGAGAAAAAGTGACATGCACATTATTTACGGCGCATACGCCCCGTTATAAGGGGACGGTCTATGGGGGCCCCCCCCCCGTCCCCCCCTTTTTCCCCCGGGTTTTGCGGCGAAACCCGGGCTCACAAATCCGCCGTGAAAAACCGTGTGAACACGGCCTTAGGGGGACAGTAAAAACTTTGGGTGAAACAGGCCAGTTAAAAATTGTTTTTAAAGCAGTGTATAATATATGAACCTGTTCTCCTGCAGTTCATACATTTGGCAATAACTTTGGCCTTAAGACCATCTTTAACTTGGTCTGGCTATTCTGACAGTTATACGCCTACTTTGGCGCCCCACATTCATAAATGTATCTAATCCTACAAATGTTGTGTGACACGCCCCAGAACACCCTAACATCATTACAAAGGGCGAAATGTATGTGTTACGGTCTTGAGGTGGATCCGCTGGACCACCGCAGGCGATGGCGTAAGCCCACCCCCAGGGATGGAGTCAAAGGGGGTCCGTTTTTCACCAGAGCCCGCCGAAAAGCGGGGGGGACTTCTGCGGTGGGAGTCCACCAGGTCACTACCACTGGGGGGGGCTTGCCTGCGGTGGCGGCCAAGGGTAGGGGGGTACAGAATGGGGCAGTCAGGCTCGTAGTGGGGGGACAGGCAAAAGTCGGGCAGGGGCTGTGGTTCGTAACGGAAAGGCAGAAGGCAGGGAGGCGGCAAGGATCGGGGTCGGTAAACGTAAGCAAAGGGTTGGGTTTACACGGTGGCGAGACAAGGCTTTCTGGAACGCTTTCCCCAATAGGCATGAGCACTAAAGACCCGGGCAAAAGGCCACTGGAAGAGGCTGGGCTAAAATAGGGGGGCAGTGCCCGGCAATGGGCAATTACCGGCGCACTGCCCCTTTAAATCTCAGACTCCCGGCGCGCGCGCCCCTAAGGGGGGCGGCCCCCGCCCCGGGGCCGAGAGACCGGACGGAGGGGGGGAAGAAAGGCCGGGTAAGTCACTGGGGCCCCGGGCAGGGGTGAGGGGGGCCCCCGGGACCCGAGGTGCGCCTGCGACCCGGGGACGAGGGTCGCAGGGGGCATCCGGACATACCCCCCCCCCCCTTTTGGGCCCCCCCCCTTTTTTTTAGAGTGGGAAAATTTCTAATAATACTGCGGCCCGGGATGTTCTCCTCCGGTCCCACATCTTTCCTCGGGCCCGAACCCCTTCCAGTCAACTAGAAAATAACGTTTCCTTTTAGTCCCCCTATCCCCAGGATTTCTTTACCAAAAAGCCCTTAGCGGCATCAGCCCCCCGACGGAGGGGGGGACTGCTTCTGAAAAAGAAGCGTTTTAAGGGCCAAGGTTTTAGTAGCGAGACATGAAAGGAGTTGGGGATACGCTGGAGGAGGGAGCCGGAGTTTTAGGCCCCCCGGGTTTATGCGTTTAAAGGACCTCAAAGGGGGTTCCCACAAAGCGGGGTCCCGTTTGTAGGGGGGGATTTTGGGGGACATATGGGCTGACAGCCACACCTTATCACCCGGGGAAAAGACAGGAGGGGGGGTTTTCTTTTATTGCCTGCGCCTTCATGGGGTCAGACGCACGGAGCGGGGATTGGCGGGTCAGGGCCCAAAAACCGGTCCCTATGTCCTGGACCAGATTTCACAGCTGGGACCCGGATGAGGATGTAGGGGGAGGGGGTGGGCGGGGGATGTAAGCCGTAACAAAGTAAAGGGAGAGGCCCCCGGGGACTCGGGACTCAGGGAAATTATACAAAATTCCGGCCAAGGAAGTAATTTGGGGCCCAGTATTTTGCCGGCAGACAAAAAAGGGGCGCAGGTACACCCCAGAATTGATTCACTCTCTCCACCTGGCCATTCGTCTGAGGGGGGTAAGCCGAGGAAAAGTCAAGCTTCCCCCGGGTTTAGCGCAAAGGGCCCGCCAGAATTTAGAAAAAAAACTGCACCCCCCGATCAGAGATGATTTGGAGGGGAGACCGTGCAGACGAAAATGTGGAGAAAAAATAGCTGGCCAGGCGGGGGGCCAAAGGCAGCCCGGGCAAGGGGACAAAATGTGCCATTTTAGAAAACCGGTCTACCACCACCCACACAACGGTATTACCGGGACGAGGGGGGGTGGTCGGTTTAAGGTCCACGCTACGTGAGACCATGGTTGGTAGGGATGGGCAGTGGGTGCAAGAGACCTGCCGGTTTGGGTGGCGAGGAGCCTTGTTGCGGCACGGGTAAAACCCTGGCGAACTCTTTAACGTCCTTAGCGAGGTCCTGCCCCAATAGTACCGAGAAATCAGGAAAAACGTCTTGTGGGCACCGGAGTCCCGGCCACCCGAGCAGTACCCCCTTCAGGATACGCCTACGGAGGCGGGCGGACATATGTTTTCCCGGTGGGATTTTCCGGAGGACGACAGGGGCTGCGGGATAAGGCGTTCCGGAGGAATTATTGCTGGGGGATCGTTCTTCACCCCCCACGTCGGAGGCACGGGAGGGGGGCATCTGCCTTCACGTTTTTCTCGGCAGGGCGGAATAAAACGAAAATTAAACGGGAGAAGAAAAGCGCCACCTAGCCCTGGCGTGGTTAAAGTCGTGGGCATCTGGAGGTACGGGAGGTTTTTATGACCCGGGGAAGATACAAATGGGTGCGGGGGCCCTTCCAGAAAATATCGCCATTCTTCCAGGCCAGTTTTATGGCAAATAATTCCTGTTCCCCAAATGGTGAAAATTCCTCCCCGCTGTGAAAGGGGTTTTAGAAAAAAAGCCAAAAGTGACTGTTTTCCCTTGGGCCCTTTTTGCGTGAGGATGCCCCACGCCTACCGATGAGGCGCTACTTCAACGAGAAGGGTTTCGCTGGGCCCGGGCCGCGACAGGTGGACGCAGAGGAAAAGGCCGTTTTTAGCTTGGTGAACGCTTCCTCCCTCGGAAGGCCAGCTCCGTGGATTGGCGTTTCTTCCCGTAAGGGCCAAAGGGGAGCCCCACGTGGAGAAGTGCGGAATAAACTGCCGGTAAAAAAAAAAAGTTGCAAAAAGCCCGGGAAAACCTTTGTATGGCCCGCAGGCCCACGGGCGGGGGCCATTGAAATACGGCTGACAACTTGGTGGGTCCTGGTAGCCCTTGGTCCAGATAATAAACCCCGGGAAAGGGAAAGGGCTGACTTGAGGAAGGGGGCACTTCCCTTTTTTGGCATACAAGTGATTAGCTCGTAGGCGCTGTAGCACTTGACACGTGAAGGGGGTGAGCTCAAAATTTTGGAGAGTATATCAGGTGTCGTCCAGGGGGACCACGACCGGTATAAAGAAGATCCCCGAAGACATGTTTAAAAGAACTCCCCGGAAGCGGCAGGCGCATTCAGAGTCCCAAAAGGCATCACAGGTACTCGAAGTGGCCGTCTCTGGTGTTGAAGGCCGTCTTCCACTCATCGCCCCTTTCGGATCCCCCACCAAAATTGTAGGCCCCTCTCGATCCACGTGGAAAAGACCCTTGCGCCCTGTAGACGGGCGAAAAGTTCCATCAACGGTAAGGGGTACCCGGTTCTTTACCGTATTTGTTCAACCCCGGTAGTGATGAGGGTCGAGGGAGCCGTCCTTTTTCCCACAAAAAAGAATCCCGCTCCCGCGGGAGAGGAGGGGCTTTCGAATAAATCCTTTTGTAGATTTTCCGGTGTATTCGACATGGCTTTAGTCTCAGGAACGGATAAGGGGTAGACTCTGCCCGAGGGGGACTGGTACCCCGGGGAGAAAATCAATGGGCAATCATTGGACGATGTGGGGGGCAAGGTCTCTGCTTGCTTCTGGAAAAGACATCAGAAAACTACGATATGACGCGGGGGGGCCCCCTAGAGCTTTAGAGGTACCGAGAAGCGGGAAGCACCGGGGAGGGGCCCCAAAAAAGCGAGACCGACACTCTGGACCCCACGCAAAACTTGCCCGTCTGCCAGTCAAGCACCGGGGCATGTTGCTGCGCCACGGAAGACCCAAAAAGGATGGCCGAGGAAGACCGGGGTAACACTTAAATGACTCTTCTTTTGCAGTGCTCCCAATTTTTAAGGAACAGTGCTCGTACGGGAAGGACTAGATCGCTGAGGGATCTCCCCACTGACGGAGGGGATGGTAGGGGTTTCTCCAGGAGAACCCGGGAAAAGGTGTTGAAACACCCCGGAGCGTCCAAGAAGTTCCCCGCCGAACCGGAGTCCAGAAAGGCGAAGCTTGAAAGTGGGGGACCCGGGTTCGTGCTACCAGGAGGGTTTGTTCAGACGAGGAGGGGACTGGCCACCCCTAGGAGCCCCTCCCCCGTAGCCTAGGTGCGCTCGTCCCCCGGCCGCCAACGAGTATGCAACCCCCAGGGGAAGTTCAGGGCTGCCCAGTGAGACATAGGTTTTCCTTACGCCGCTGGTCAAGTTCCTGCGGAGTCAGGTGGGCTCGGTCCACAGGTATGGCCTTTTCCCCGGGGGGCTGGGAAGGAGGCTGTGGAGGCCCCTAAAACACTGGCAGGACGGGGGCAGGCGGCGGGTAGGGGCTGGGTTTTTGCTCTTGGCGGAGCTCCTCACGTCTCTCTGTAAGCGGATTCAATCCGGGTTTGCCAAATGGATGAGCTCGCTTTTAAAGAAAGACGTATGGTCCCGGGCGGCGAGGGCATCCTTTTAAACTGGTGGGGAGACCCTTTTGAACGTGGCGCACAAAGCTGAATCGTTCCAAGCCGCTCCGAGCAAGTGTGCGGGAACCCGAAAGGCGTAGTCTCCCACGGGGGCGTTCCCTTGTTGAGGTTTTAACAGGGCGGTCTCGGCAGAAAAGCGCGGGGAGGCTCTTTTGAAACACTACGAAATTCCTTTGAGAAATTCACCCCGGTCAGCGGGCCAGATCGCCCCCGGTCCCAGAGAGGGATTGCCCAGGCCGGGGTTTACCCGAGAGGGACTGACCCGAAGGCCACCCTTTGGATCTTTCCGAAGGGAAAATGACCCCCCATAAGTTCCCATGAAGGGAGCCCCTGGGGGATGAAGCCCCTGGGGCCTTGGGTCCCCCCGAACTTTGTCGGCATGGCCAAGCGGAGCTTAGGACCAACTGTAGCACCTGTCACGGGGGGAACCACTGCAGGACTGCTGCTGCTGAGTGGCGTGAGCTGCTGCATCATGGGGAGAGCTGCTCGAGCTTTTTGCTGTGGCTTGCTGCATGACTGTTTTGATTGTTGACCACGACGGTGGTGATATTGGCGCCGTGGGAAGGACGCCTTGGCGGGATCCATGGCCGGGGTTTTTACTGTTCGGTCTTGAGGTGGATCCGCTGGGCCACCCCAGGGGATGGCAAACCCACCCGGGATGGGAGTCTAATGGGTCCCCGGGAATTTACCAGAGCCCGCCGCAAAGGGGGTGGACTTGCTGCGGCGGGAGTCCACCAGGTCACTACACGGCGGGGTTGCCTGCGGTGGCGGCCAAGGGGAGGCGAGGTACAAATCGGGGTCAGGGTGAGTCGGGAAGGGAAAAAGGTCAGGGAGGCGGGGTGTGGTTCGGAAAAGTAGGGCAGGCAGAAGGTCAGGGCAGGCGGCAAAGGGTCTGGTCGGTAACTAAGCAAAAGGGGTTTGGGACACGGTAGGCGAGCAAGGCTTTCTGGAACGCTTCCCAATAGGCATGAGCACTAAAAATCGGCAAAAAGGGCCCCTGGGGAAAAGGCTGGGCTAAAATAGGACATGCCCGGCAATGGGGGAATTACCGGCGCACTGCCCTTTAAATCTCAACTGCCGGCGAGGCGCTCCCCAAGAGGCGGCGCCGCGCATGCCGAGAGACCGAGACGGCGGGGCAGGAGCGAGGCCGGTAAGTCATGGGGACCCGGGCAGCGGGATGAGCGGGACCCCGGACCCGAGGTGCGGGACGGGGGGCCGCTCAGAGTCGGGGGAAAGGGTGGGGGGACTTTTTGACAGACGGGTAGTCGCTGTAGACTTTCTGCGACGTTTCGGAGGAAACTATCTTCCTTTTTCAATACTATAGGACTATCCGCCTGTTAGAAGTCCACACGAATGATTGGACTATGCCCCCGTGCAATGATACGGCAACCCCCGGTTTTAAAATTTCTTTTTTGTCTTGTTTTTTCACGATTTTTTATAAAGTAAAGTTTGCTTATGGAAATTCCTCAGCCTTGATGATAATTATTGTTCATGAACTGATATAAGGGTTTTCTGGAAAGATCCCTGAACCGAGGCGATCCTGGGCGACCCCTTATAATAAGAATTAAGCAGCGTTGGGATGATAAAAAAACTTTCCCTATATCCATAAACCCCCTTCCCACTTTAGCGCTAAAAATTTTATATTTGATTGGACTGATACAAGCTACATCAAAATAAAATTCATTCCTTCTTTCACCTATTAGAGCACCCTTCCTATATGTTCACACTGCGTTTCTTGGGCCATATTATATTGTGTTTAACGCGCTGGAATATGGGCCAAAATCAGCCTTAGATAATCTTCAATTCTTCTTTCATTGAATAAAATGTAAAATACTCCTCGTAGTTCATACGACGCATATTTCACAAGCGTAATTGCGAGATTTCAAGTTTATCTTTGCTACATATGTAGATAATAATCAGAATACATTTATTATGAATCAATGCAGAATTCCAGATATTTCCAAAGGGTTCACTTATTTGTTCTTGCAACTGTAGATATAAGTTAAAGTGCAGAACGGATTCCAATTGCAATCATCCCTTTCCATTGAAGTCTATGGGAGATACAGAAAGAGCTTAACCTATTCCCAACAGTGGACGTACCTTGTGGGAAGTGTGTTCCCGCAAATGGACCTACTGGTACATCCTGCACATCAATCCCAGTATATTATCACTGGCCTCATGCTACATCACCCACGGCCGGAGTGCACTCCAACCATGGGTGATTAGCCCATTAGCTGCTGCGATCTATTATGATTGCCGCAGCTAAGCCGCAGACAGAAGAAGGGAGCTTCTTCTTTATGCTATCAGCGCAGCAATGGAAATCGCTGCTGCTGGTCTCCTGCCAGACAGCACAGGAAGTGAAAGAAACACTTCCGGGCTGTCTGTGACATCACTATGCCCCTCAATGCATTATTGGCATTGCCGGGCATGGTGACTGACAGTTGGCATAGAGACGAATACAGAGCAGTTCTGCTCCGTATTGTTCTCAATTGTATCAGTGATCTGAGGATCACTGATACAAATTCCCTATGGGAATAGTGAAATAAGAGTGAAAAAGTAAAAAAGCAAACTCAAACAAGAAAAATAACATACAAAACACATCCACCGCCCTGTTCCTCTTTACAAACGCCAATCGCCCTAAAAAAGATAAAAAATAAATAATCATATTTGGTAGCGCCGCATGCAGAATGACCTACCCTATAACTCTACCATGTTAATTAAACTACACAGTGAACGCCATGAAAAAACAAAAAAAAATCAAAGAATTGCGATTTTTGTTCATCCCGCAGAACATAAAATGGAATAAAAAGCATACAAAAATTCATATAAATGCCAAAGTTGTACCAATTAAAATGTTTTTTCATCCTGAAAAAAAGCCCTTGCATAGCTATCAGAAGATAGTGATGCATAAATATTGTTATACAAAATTAAAACACTTTTTTTTTACAGCACTTCAGCTTTAAAAATACTTTATAAACTGGGTATCGCCGTAATTGTATCAACCCACAGAGTAAAACTAACTTATCACATATTCTGCATGGTAAGCGTTGTAAAAAATAAAAAAAAACACTACTAGGATTGCAGTATTTTTTTCACCCTGCCTTTCAAAAAACTGATTTAACACCAATCAAAAAGCCTTGTCCCCGAAAAATGATACCAATAAAAATGTCAATTCCTCCCGCAAAAAAACAAGCTCCGTACACAGAAAAATGAAAAAAGTTATGGCTCTCAGACTATGGTGATGCAAAAACATGTTTTCCTTTTTGAATAAAAGTGTTTTATTGTGTAAAAACAGTAAAACATAAAAAATATACAAATTGGGTATCGCTGTAATCATATAAATTTTCTGAGTAAAGCCAGTATATCATTTATACCGCACCGTGACCGCTTTAAGAAATAAAACACCACCAAGATTGCTGCATTTTGTTCAAAATGCTTCACAAAAACCTTTATAAAAAGTGATCAAAGCGTCATAATTTTACCAATAAAAATTTCAATTTATCCCACAAAAAACAAGCACTTAAACAGCTACATATACAGAAAAATAAAAAAGTTATGGCTGTCAGAATAGGACAACATGAAAACGCAATTTTTTATAAACACATTTCTATTGTGTAATAGTAATAAAACATAAAAAAACTGTATAACATTTATATCATTGTAATTGTACCTCCTTTTCAAGACCCAATGTTAAAAAAACTATGGACCACCTGTGTGCTCAAAATGCACAATACACCCCTAGATGAGATCCATGAGGGGTGTTGAATCCAAAATGGGGTGACTTATGGAAGGTTTCACCTGTACTGGTATTTTGGGGACTTTGCAAATGGCACCACCAAAATCTGAATTCCAAAAGCCAAATAGCGCTCCATCCCTTGTACACCCTGCCATGCGCCTAAACAGCAGTTTGCACCCACATATAGGGTATTGCCAAACTTGGAAGAAATTGCGTAACAAAATTTACGGTGCTTTTTTTTCCAGGATTCCTGAAACATTTTCAGTTAAAATTGCAAATTGTTTGAAAAAAATATTTTTTTTCATTTTCATAGCTTAACCCTAAAAAATGTGTGTAACATCTGTGGGGTCAAAATACTACATACTGGATATATTCCTTAAGGGATGTAGTTTCCAATATGGGGTCTTTTTAGGGCTTCTTATTAAGCTCCTTAGGGTGTCCACAAACCTGTAATGGGGCCTAACTAAAATCTTATTGAAAATAAGACCCCAAGGTCCAGTAAGTGCTCCTTCTTTTCTGAGGCTTGTAGGTGAGCCAAATAGCGCACTAGAACCACATATAGGACATCCTTAAAAACAGCGGAATCTTGGGAATTGATATGGAATTTCATTTATATGGTCACATCTACCGTGTTCCAGTGAATAATGGATAAAAACTGAAAATCTGCAAAAAAAAAGTGAATGTCACGTCGAGGGAGGTACAGTGAGCCCTGACTGGAACCCAGCCCACTGTCACTGCCTGCTTGATGTGCTGCCCCAGGCGGCAGATGGCAACTGGGCGACAGTCCCTTCGCTACTAGAGTGCTGGGGCCGTCAGGAGGTAGAATAGTCAAACAGTCCGGGTCAAAACCAAATCAGGAACGCCAAGCCACAAATCAGAACCAGAGGGATAAATGTAAACAAGCCGAGGTCAAAACACGAATGGTTGCGAGGTACAAAAGCGGAGAGCAAAACAGGGTCAGGAAACAAGCCGAGGTCAGGTACACGGATGAGCAAACAATCAGTTATAGCACAAGAGAACAAAAGGCAGCCAGGAAATATCGCAGGCGCAGCACTGAGCTAGCAGGGAGTTTAAATGGGATTCCCGGATACCGCCCCTGTAGCTGATTGGAGCGGCCTCCGGGTCCTCCCATTGGCTGGTGCGACACGCCCCCTGTCCGGAGTGGCTGGACCTCTGTCACTCACAGAGCTGCCAGCAGAATGTGTATCAGGGTGGGGTCGCTGATCAGCTGCTGCAGAACATTGCTCCCTGCAAGCCAAGCGCCGCCCAGTCCTGACAGTACCCCCCCTTTTAGGAGGGGCCACCGGACACTTCCCTGGTTTGGGTTTCTCCGGGTGAGAATCATGGAATTCCCTCACCAGGTGATCAGCATGGATAGATTTCGCCGAAACCCATGATCTCTCATCAGGACCATACCCCTTCCAATGGACCAGGTACTGCAGTGACCTTTGGACCTTACGAGAATCCAAAATATGGGCGATTTCATATTCTAACTCCCTCTCTATGCAAACTGGAGGAGGTCTAGAGGGCGGAATCACAGGCTGAATATACCTCTTAAGAAGTACACGATGGAACACGTTATGTAAACGGAGAGACGAGGGTAATTTCAGCTGATATGCCACCGGGTTAACCACCTCCGGAACCACATATGGACCTACAAATCGCACAAGTTTACCAGAGGGAACTTTCAATCGCAGATTTCGGGTGGATAACCATACTTTATCCCCAACCGCAAACCCTCTAGAACAAAGACGCCGTCTATCAGAATTTTTCTTCTGGATGTTCTGGGTATGAACCAAGTTCTTCTGAACTTGGGCCCAGACTGTGCACAGATCTTTAATGAGAACATCCACCCCGCTGTGATCAGATGTAGCACTGGAAAATGACGCATGCCTAGGGTGAAAACCATAATTACAGTAAAATGGTGAGGTCCCAGACGAGCTACTATCCTGATTGTTAATGGCAAATTCAACCAACGGTAAGTATTTTACCCAGTCTACCTGTTGATCCGATCCATAACAACAAAGTTTTTGCATTACCATTTGATTTACCCTCTCTGTCTGCCCATTAGTCTCTGGGTGGAAGGCAGAAGAGAAAGACAGGGTGATGGCCAGAGCCTTGCAAAGGGCTCTCCAAAATCGAGAAACGAACTGAACCCCTCTGTCCGAAACGATATTCTCTGGTAAACCATGAAGCTTGACAATGTGTTTTGACAAATAGTTCAGCAAGTTTTTTGACAACAGTATCCCTTAAAAGGAACAATAGATGGCACAGTTTTGCTGAAACTGGTCCATCTACCACTTCAAATAACTGTTTGCCCTCCGAAGGGGAAGGTCCGTCATAAAATCCATGGAGAGATGGTCCATTGGCGATCTTCGGTAATAGTAAAGGGGATAGTTCACCAGAGGACGATGTGACTGGGAACCTTAAGCCCAAGCGCAGAATTCACAAGATGCCACATTGGCCTCAACATCACGAGGCAATGTACGGCCACCAGTAATTACGAGAAATAAGCTTTTTTTTTGTGCCTAGACACCCAGGATGCCCAGATAACACTAATCAGTGAATTTCCTTTTAATACTCGTAGCCGAGGCTGAGTGGGGGACAAAGACCTTCGAAACAGTACAATAGCAGGCCCATATCCTGGTTAGACTTAATCTCAGTGCTAATCAGTGGAAATAGCTGAGACAACATCGTCCTTGGCACATATAAGGTGCCGGATCCTCCTGGGATGCATGGCTGCACAGAAGCTTCTATAATAGTGGCATCAGCACTTCACATTTTCGAACCAGGTCTGTAAGTTAACATCAAAGTTGAAGCGCGTAACAAATATGCCCCCAACGCGCCTGAATTGGATTTAACCTTTAACACTACTCTAAAAAAGGTAAGGTTCTTATGATCAGTAAAAACCATGACTTGATGCTGGTCACCCTCGAGGAAGTGGTGGCATTCCTCGAAGGCCAACAACTCCCGGTTCCCGATGTCATAATTCCTTTCCGCCGAGGAAAATTTTACGTGGAAAAGGAAGCACAAGTGCGAAGGTTAGTCATAGCAGCGGATCCCTGCCCCTGCACCATACTCAAAGCATCAACTTCGACGACAAAGATGTTTGCTATGATCTGCTTGAATCAACCGAGATCTGATACAAAACACTGCATAATTTTCTCAAACGCTTCTATGGCCTCAGGTTGCCATGGCTGAACTTCACCCAACTTCATAGTCATGTCAGTCAATGGCCGAACTAAGACAGAAAAATTAGAATAAATTTATTGATAATAATTAGCAAACCCTAGAGATCGCGTGGGTCTTTTTCAAGGACAACGACGACCCAGTCCCGAGAATAGCCTGAATTTTATAAGGGGTACATACGAAATGAGTTAGGATATACCAAGTAAAAGGGAACATCCTGGTACCCCATAAATGACATTCCCAAGCTGACAAACAAACCTTATTTTTCCTTCAAGAGTGTTGCAATACCTTTCGTACGTGTTTAAACGTGTGATGACCATATCTTCTGTGAGTAGAGTAATAAAGAGTCATCCCAGATACACAATAAACCACGACAACACCAATAAGTTCCCGAGAAAACAGCATTAACCATTCTGGAACACCGCTGGGGGCATTACACAGACCCAGAACGGTTCATCATCCAGATACTCAAAATGACCCCTCAGGAGTAGTTATAAACGGCGGGTTTTACACTCATTCCCTTCTCGGCATACGGATGAGGTTATAGGCACCACCGTGTCCAGCTTGGAAAACCACTTGCCCCCTGGATCTGATTGAACAGATCAGGAATCAAGGGTAAGGGAGGATTAGTTTATTAACCGTTATCTTATTTAATTCATGGAGTATCAATGCATGGACGGAGCCTCCATCCCTTTTTTCATACAAAGAAAACCCTGCGCCCATAGAGATACAGAAGTTGAGCTATAGCCCTTCTGATGGCTTTCTGCAATAAACTGGCTTTCATGGCAGTCTCTCAGACCTGAGAGATATAATATCCTCCCATTTGAAATTTCACCCGGGCAATAGGTCAATGGCACTGTCGTACGAATCTATGAGGTTGTTAATCTCCGACTGTTTCTGAGAAAATAGCCTCAGCAAAGTCCGAATAAATACAGGAAATTGCTCCACCTCAGATTGCCCATTATGGTAGAAGAACATCGTCGACAACACTGATGCCCCACTTGAATAATTCCCCTGAATTTCAGTCCAAACACTGGTTATGGACTCGTGAAGCCAGGGCAGCCCAAGCACCACATCCACGGCAGCCCCTACCCATGATAAACAAACTACACTTTTCAGTATGGTATAAGATTCCCACCAACATCTCGAGTCAGGAGTAAAATGTTGGATTGTGCCCCTAAGCCATGGAGTAGAGTCAATAGAGCCACTACCCGCAGAATCAATAGAGTGTCTCCAGTAGTCCTCAGACGTTTGGTGAAGGAACGAGTCCTAATAAAATTTGAAGCTGACCAGAATCCCCAAAGCGTTCCCAGAGCCTACAAAGACAAGAGTATTAGACCTTAACTGGGAGCAGCAACTTTTTTGGATACAATGGTGGAAATACCTGCTCGCCTAGGTGATCTTCCTGCAAATCACCTAGGTCGTTGGAGTCTTTCCGGCTGGTCTTCCTTGGAGCACTCCCTGGATGCCGTGTCCATTCTCGCCACATTTTTAAAAAAAGAAGTAGAAGCATAGTCCCTGGATATGCCGAGACTTCCTTGTCGCTGGCAGCAATTCGCCTGAAGAAGTCCCACCTTGCCATGGCTCCTCTGAGTTAATATCTGAAACAGGCGGGTGTAGAGTGGTGGACCACCGAGACGTGAGCCATTTCCCAACATCTCTCCCAAACGTCTATCCAAGACGAACGGCTAGATCCATAAGCCCTCATCTAAAGTACCAGGGGGTAGGGTAAGCACCAACAGATCCTCACATGTCCTAACCCTAATCCAAACCGGCATCTAAAAAGCTGTGTCATTCCCACCCCCGGAACACACCAGTGTCGAAATTCAGAGCAATACTCCTCCACAGTCCTTTTACCCTGTCTCAGGTGGTCAACTGAGCCTCGGCCACAGCTTCCCTTATCAGGGTCCCCAACAAAAAGTATGCCCAAGGAGACCAAGAACCTGTCCTAAGAAAAAAGTTCGGCGAAATCAGGTGGTAACAAAAAAAAAAGTGCTCCACCCCTGGGGGGGACCCTGAGTAATGACATAATAATTCCCACTCTCTGCTCCTCGTTTGCCCGAGGTTACGAGGGCAGATGCCTAAAACAGAGGTTGACAACCTTCCTATAAAGATCAATAAATTGTCTTCCTATTGCCTGAAACCTTCAGGGCAACTGAATAGGGGTTCCACAGAGGGGAAGATAGTGCAGGGACAGCATAGGACTTGAGGAAAGTCTCTTGGCTGTTTATCCCGCAACGCCGAGATCCTGGACTATCTGGGTAAGAGTCTGGCAATGCACTACCAGAGCTGTCATGGGTTCATAGTGAGGGAGGGCAGTAACGGTTTTCAGCCTGCGATAATGTCACATCAAGGGAGGTACAGTGTACCTCTGACAGGAACCCCAGCCCAAACACACAAACCCATCGACTTGGCCTAGTTTCTTGACTATGTGCGGTGCGCCCTAGACGCTGAGGCTGAAGCAATCTTGGGGGCGGGGAACAGTCTACGTATCTGCGCTACTATTGGTGCTAGGGGCCATGTTCAGGAGGTAGAAGAATAATTCATGGACTGGTCCTTGGGTCAAAATCCAAATCCAGGTGAAACGCCAATGAGTTACCCACCAATTTATTAGATACCAAAATGGGATAAGAACTGGGTTTAACCAAGCTCAGAGTTTCTAAAACACAACGTGGGTTGGCGGAAGAGTGAACAACAAAAGCGTGAAGTCAAAACAATGGGACATTTGTAAATCAAGCCGTAGGTCAGATATCCGATGACACGGAACAATAATGCTAAATAAGCATACAATTGATGAACTAATAAGTGCAGGCCAGATGAAATTGGTTGCAGGGCCGCAGACACTTACAGGCTTAGCAGGGAGTATTATAAATATGGGATTGTGCTTCCGCTGGTATACCGCCTCACTTGAAGCTTGATGTGGAGCGGATCTCTCTCGGGTGATGTGTTCCTCACCATTGGCTGGTAGCGACACGACCCTCCCTGGGTGAGTGTTTGGATGATGGACGAGGAGACCTATGCTGGTCACTCCACTAAGAGTCGTTATGCCAGCGAGAATGTGTATCTGCAGGGTGGGGTCGCTGAATTGCAACTGCATGCAGAACCAATTGCTTTCGAATCGCTGCAAGACCGATTCTGCGGTGCGATCCAGGTCCGGCGCGACAGTTGAGAAAATATTATGAAGGGAATTTTAACTCATCCATCTTTGTGCTTTAGTGATTCCAGATAAAACAGCTCTTAACAAGGAGGGTATACTAAGCAATCGCTCTAAATGAGCATTCGTTTTTGTTTTAGTACCAGTTGTAATAAGGTGATGGTAGCATTGTTTCTATATATAATGGAGTCATTTATATGGGGGTAGTGCTAACATTGATCAGTCCACCATCAAATAGCCAGATCATAACTGACTGGAGACCCCTAAAAAGAATGTAGTAGTGATGCAAATTTTCTGGAAAATTGTTGAAAAAATTCAGCTACAGAAATTATTTATGCTATAGCCTCTCCATAGATGAACATAAGAATAAAATTAAAAAGACATTAAAATAAAATGATAGCACAAGAAACTACACTTTAGACATAAGTGAGTAACTTGCTGGATCATTTAATAACTACTATTTTTTGTGGGAAATGATCTTTACTGCATGACATTTTAGAAGTTTTTTACAAAAATTGGGTGACAATTTTGTTGTCTCGAAAAATTTTTGATATAATTTTTTACAGAAACAAATAAATGGATAGTGGTTGTCTGAGGAGATTCTTTTTAGAACCAAAAGTTTTTCTTACGCAAACTTTTAAAACACATAAGGGCGCATGTATGGAATGTGGGCTGGCGTTTGACATGATGATATCAGGCGTCTTTTTACAGGCCGATATTCTACATATTGATGTACATAAAATCTATCCCTCCTTAGCGGGTGCTTCACTTATAACCACGGGGGAAGCTGAGAAGCTACATATTTGTATACTTTTGCTTACGGCAATTTATATCTGGGCGCATTACAGTATATAGGAACATGCACATACCATGAACAAAGTGGTATACTTGATCCAAACTGTCCGCCCGAAGCGCTAGAATTACGCTCGAGTATTTATTAGACCCCTGGTAGAGCGGGTTCATAAATCAGTGCGATTTCTATCCTTTTTTATAGCATTTGTGAAATTTGCTTTAAACGCCAAATTTTAGATACATGTCGCCTAAAAGTAGGATGAGAAAAATAGTCTCAGAATCACATGGATAGTTAAAAGTTGATCAAAAAAAATTGATTCTCACATGTAGTGACACATGTCAAATTTAAAAAATGGGGCTCTGTCAGAGATGCCAAACTGGCTACGGTGGTAAATGGTTAATGAGCAGTGACACCAGCAAGCAGGGGTCAGTGGACCTGCTTTCCAATGATAAGTGAACCTCAGTGGTCCCTAACCCAGGGCTCTTTCCCGCAAACTGCGTCCAGCTGTTGGGAAACTAACAACTCCCATTGTTCATGCCCACTGGTTATAGATTATATAAATGCATGATGGGAGTTGTGGTTTCCCAACAGCTGGAGGACCGCAATTTGAAGACCCCTGATCTAACCTATCTGGCATTTATGTGGGTATGAAATAAATGCCTGAAATAGGAATACTTCTTCAATGTAGATAGGTGGTTTAATATGGTTTCACTAGTCCTCTTAAATTGCTAGTTGCTAGTAGGGATCCTCAAATTTTAGGTATTTTACCAATTATGTTATTGATAAATTTGTCTGGTAAAATTAGTTATTTTTAGTTTTATACAGGGTTTTTTTTTTTATTAAAAGACAATGTTATAATTTAGATGAATTCGATCATTCTGTTTTTGAAAATTTATCTGTGTTTGGGGCAACCATGGTCCTCTATTTGCGACTATTTTAAAGTTGGTACAGTTTATATCATTCCAGCAAAATATTGTAGGGTGTATTTTATTAAATGCAATATATGTAATGATTTATTTATCTATGTTTTTGCCTTGCCTTATTATCTATTTTTTAATCATGTAAATTACTATGTTACTACAAATCATGTATGTTTTACATATTCCAATTGGTTTTATGCATATTTTGCATTGAGTTAAGTATATGTTTTGCCTTAGGGAAAAAAAGACATATGCCTTAAATGTATGACAACATACCCTTGTATTAGAGCAGCTTTAGATTACATTGTTCAAAATTCTGCTTCACTGTACACAGACTATAGTCATTGTAATTTAATTGGATTTAGAATCTCTAACGAGAAAAGAACGGACCTTTGATATTCATAGAATATACTAATTTATTGATAAAGTTCAATTATTTACTGCTTGTATTTTGAACACAAACCAAACAGGCAACCATAACCCAGCAGCTCCTGACTAACTAGGTTAGTAATCGCAAAAAAGGGGTAGGTGACCCACTTAAACATTATTTATGGCAGATCAGTGCATACAGGAACACTGTCTCCTATGTGAATACTAATAATGACAACACCATGTTGACAGTAGTTACATTAATACATTATGTTATAATGATAACATACGAACAGCCCAACTACTAAGAAATATAGAGAAGACATTTCACGGAGAACACAAGCATTTTCTAAAACAGACATGTCAGGAGATGTCACGGCTACTCTTTAATTGTTTCAAGCCACCTTGTCCTTTCTTTGACTTCAATTCAGTGACAGTTCTGAAAACGTTGAGGTCAAGATGTGACATGACTTATGCTTGAAAAAGGTTTTGCACTTTTGTATATACTACTTGCTATAGACTACCCCTGCCTGGCTATAGACTACCCCTGCCTGGCTATAGACTGCTCCTGTTCCTACCTAATTGGATCGCCCAGCCTGGCTATATAGTGCCCCGCCTGCCTTCTTACTGGCCCTGACTGCTAATTACTGCCCTCTGTGCCCTACCTGGGCTGGATTACGGGACAGTTCACCAGGCTAACCTGGCTAGTTTACAGGAACCCAACCCTTTGTCTACCATGGCGATAACTGGGGTAGGAGCCCTGTCTACCCTACCACATTAATGGAGAAAGGCCCCTTTTTTATTACATAGCTAATTAGGGTCTTAGCCCTTATTTAACTTGCCACTTATCTGACATATTTTTAATTCAATATTTAGGGTCGTAACATAACTCTGATTGGGTGAATTGATAAGGGGAAGTGGCTGGAAGAGAGAGAGAATCTAAGATTTATATGTGGTAAATCTAGCATGGACGAGTATGACCACTAGAAAGGACACGCATTCTTACCGGACAAGATATAAGAAATGGAAGTGAACGACTTCCATCATGGAAGACATCAAGGAGTTGGCCAGAAGAAGAAAAGGAGATAGAAGACAACTCCCATCAGAGATGACTCTCCTTGTGATCCCCTGCTGTCAGGTGTGCATTTTACTTCTATTCAAGAGAGTGCTGTATTTCACTTTGATGGTGAGGCTGACTACTGTGATTGATGGTGATTGGGGGGGTGTTGTAGGTTATGTTGGTGCGTATGTAGTGTCATGTGGGGGGGGTCTTGTCCCTGATTGTTAAAGCAAGCGCGGTGACACCTGACTCTGTGATGAGGGGGGATTTCTCTGCACCACTGATTCTTTCTTGCGTTGTGTGTTAGGGGGCTGCTCGCTTACACGTTGAGCGGTTTATTGGATGCAATTTTTGTTAGCATTTATGTTGTTGGCAGAAATGTTCATAGCATTAACTGGCTCTGGCCTTTCTGCAGACAAAAATGCACCAAAAACTCATATAAATGCACAAGAAACGCTCCGTGATGATAAGCAGTTTTATAGTGTATTTTATTTTAGAAAGTGGCGAGGTGCAAAACAAGGGAAATTTTTTAAGGGGGATATTGAAATTGGGCTGCTGGGTGCTTAGTGTCAGGGCCGATTTTTATTACCAGTCCGGCCCTGGACCAAGAGACGCTTCTGAAAAATAATAAAATATGCCGTGTGAACATACCCTTACCTTGTTCTGCACCAATCCGACTTTTATGGCATATCCTAGGATGGGACAATCCCTTTGACTTGTGAAGAGGGGTGTGCCAGATTACTAAAAAGCAAAGAAGATGCCAGTTACACCTAAGGCTATGTTCACACGGCTTAAATTGCGGACGTAAATTACGCCCCCAATTACGCCTTTGGTGGACGGGGGCGGGGCGGGAGCGGGGGAGTGAGCGGGGGCCCGGCACTTCGCCGGCCCATTGACTTGAATTGCCAGCGCGCGTATACGCCTCTAGTAAATTCACATGTCAATTAATCCCCCCCGGCGAATTCGCGGGCGGGGAGAGGAGACAAATTCCATAGTTTCTCTATGAGAACAGGAATTAACCGTAATGAATGGGCCGTTTTCGGCCCGTAATTGGCGCACTTCGGCACGTAATTACGGACCGAAATACGCGCCATTTTAAGCCGTGTGAACATGGCCTTATAAGATTTATTACATACAAAGTATGAAATACATTTAGATGAAGTTCCCCTTTGATTTAAATGTGCACCCCTTTGCAATTGAATTAGGGTAAACTCCTCTCCTCCCTCCACTCCCAAAAAAAAAAGAAAAACAAGAAAAAAAATGGATTAAACTGCTACAATTGCACCATGTTTTCCAAAGGCTGTAAAAAACATTCAGCAAAATGTATGTAACCCTAAGAAGTTATTAAGCTTTTAAATAAAGTTTTATGGAAATTCTAAGCCTCCATTAGAATTAATGCAGCATTCATAAAGATTTCTGCACTTAATTTTATCACAAGTCTATTTGGTTTTAGAAAGTCGTATAATACGACTTCTTTAGAGCAAAGAACCTTGAAACAGAGCCACAATCGACATTTGGAAAAAAACTACTGTATAACAGAAGTTCTCCTTACTACAAGGACTGCTGGATTTACAATCTATTTTCAGAGAGGAATGTACTGAATCCAACTTCTTAATGGGGCATGAGAAGGATAACACTAATAAGTAGTTAACGACAAACCCATTAGGGCTTAAGCTGTGTTCTGTCTAAACTAACAATTGTCTAAATTAAATGTTTATGCTGTGTTATTTGCCAACAAACATATCTAATTTCCCAAATGGGTTATAGGATTATCAAGCCATTTTGAGAACTATTGTAATAAAAGAAAATGGTGACTGCCAAGTACTGTAAAGCGGATCAAGATATGGTGCTCTATTAAAGTGCAGCATATTATGACATGTCCGACTAGCTATTATACCACAAATATAATTCCATTTGCATAACAGCACACAAGAAACAACACAGCTGACTCCTACAGCCCAGTACTCAGCCCACTACCTCACCATTTTATGTCTCCCTCACCAATAAGGGTGCTTTCACACGGTGCGTTTTTGATGCAGGAAGGCACAACAATTTATGCTATACATTGTTGCACAAAAAACTCATTAAAAAAAACGCATCAAAAACGCACCAAAACCGCACCGTGTGAAAGCACCCTAACTGTTGGGGCATGTTCACACGGCGGTTTTGGCCACGGGTTTTGCCCCGCGGGTTTTTGTCGAACCTCGCCGCAAACCCGCGTCTCCCGACGCGGCTTTGCGGTGCGGGCGCTGGCCGTGGTCTCGGTGCGGGAGGGACGTGGTTTGGGGCGTGGCTTGCGGCGAGGGTGTGCCCCCATTCAAGTTAATAGCAGGGGGCACACCTCGCAGCAAACTGCGGCCCAGCCTTGCACCACCCACGGCGCCACCGCCGCGCAGAGCACTCCCTGTCAAGAATTGACAGAGAGATCACTGCTGCGTGTTTCCAAAGCGCCGCTTTGTCCGTCTTGAAAAGAAGTGCCTGTCAATTCTTTTCAAGACGGATCCGAGGTTTCCCTGGTTCCCCGATGCTCGCAGGAGCTGCGCTGGGATCAGGGCTGCGTAGTACAGCACCAATGCGAGCGCTGCTGCTGCGCCGGGCGCCGCAAACTGCGATGTCTGCAGTAGACGTCGCTGTAGACAAACGACCTGAAGTGCCCGCCGTCAAAAGACGGTGGGCAATTGTTAAGGAGTTAAAGCTAATCACTGTGGCTCCCAGAGGTGGAAGTTCACTTATCAAAGATTTATGGCATATTCTGAGGATATGCATAGATACTCGAGATAGGAATACCACTTTCATTTCTTTAAATAAACTTTGAATTTATCTTTTCTTACTACCACAAGTAATCACTACTTTGGGAAGCGGAAAAGGGATTTAATTTAGTCAGTTTACCATCTGTAAATCGGAGAGTTGCCACAGTTTTATCATTTTTATAATGATTTAGAGTATTTAGTAGGCAAACGGCATAATAGGTAAATGCATCTGGCAGACCTGGGAGTCTTTGTCTGGCCCTGGCTGCCATGCAAACCCATCAGCACCCTGCAATTATGTTCCTCTCCTTCTCCCCCCAAATATTGGTTATTAAGTGCAGCATCTAAAAGGTTAAAAGGCAAGGACTGCAAAAAGCTCTAATCCCAATCACTACAGCAGGGTATCACTATATACACTGTATATTGCAGATGGTACCCAGTGATAATGTCCTGAGCTTAGCTCCTGTGTTGTGCTATCCATTGGCTGTACAATTATGTCCATTTATGGGAATACCAACAGTATTTTTTAAGTTAGGATTTTATTTTTATGTGTCCTTCTGAAGGTCCTCTAAAAATGATTGACAGCTGCTGCTGATGTGTTAAGACCAAGGGCATTTTCACACGGCGGATTTGGCTGCGGTTATGACCGCGGGTTCCGAAGCGGTTTCCGCGGCCAAATCGCGCCTAGTTTATTAACATGGTTTCCTATGGGAAACCGCGTTAATATTCACAAGCCGCGGGTTTAGTCGCGGCTTCGGGGCCGTGGCCAAACCCGCGCGTGTGGAGAACTCTCCTGTCAATTCTTGTGTCAGTAGAAAGTTACTGACACGTCTTAGGGTATGTTTACATGCCGTAATTTCGGCACACAGAGAAGCATGGATTACGCTTCCTCTCCCCGCTCGTTCAATACGATCGTATTGTACGCACGGGGAGATACGTGACATGTCAATTATTCGGGGCTAATACGTGCCCTGAGTAGTGAATGTCAATTGGGCCAGCGGGTTGCCACCCCCCCCCCCCGCACCGCAGGTGTACGTGCGTATTAGCGCCAGCTCCCGAAAGACACGATGTATTGCGGCACGTACTGTACCCTTAGTGTTAGTATGGCTGTTCCAAGTGGCCTAGTCTCAGCCGCTTCTTCCCAGGAGTGGTCTAAGTGATGGGTGAGACACCACTCCCACATACCAGGTGAGGCTGGTATCAGGCCCCATGAACACTGGGCCTGCAGGCCTCTTGGTGTTCTCTTGTGAAACTCTGCAGCCAAGGGTTTGTTCACATGGTGTATTTGCAGGGCATAATCTGGTGCGGAATTGCACTGCAATACGCTTGAACTATGCCCTGCAAATACGTTAATTCATAACTCTAGAGCTATGATTCCCTGCCGTTTTCCTCTCCGGGAAAGTGAATTTCTATGGGAGCGCTTCACAAGTACATGCTGGCTAGTGTGTATTTCTGAAGCAACAGGCGTATTGCAGAAGTATAGCGAGGTGCACAGTGCACGCCAAAATACACCATGTGAAGATACCCTAAGAGGAAAGCCCTACTGGGGGTAACAGACAGCGTTTAGGGGAGCCTTGTGAGTGCTAAAAACTTGTCTAATAAGTGCTCAGCGAGCAGGTGTTTGTTTTCTGTAAGCCTAAAGTTAAGACTTGCTTTTGTTTCTATTTGCAGTTGCTAAATAAACCCGGGTAGTGCCTGGATTTTGGACTTGTGTCACTATTTGTGAGAAGCCTGGGTGCATGCCTGATCCCGACGCTGTTCCTTCCACATGTGGTGTTTCGGACTTAAAGAGACACACACAAGTTTAAATGTTTTTGCTGCAGCAATAGAGACACTGTTGCTAAGGGTGATAGCTGCAACTTTGCAGCAATTAGAGACTGCTAACATGGATGAACTGCTGAAACAGTCCAGGCTAACAGTAGCCTTCAGCTGTTGACGGCAACCCAGCAAAAGGTGCATAAGGAGGCCATGCAAGCCCAGGCTGAAACCAATGCTTTGCTGGTAGAAGCCAACCGTCTCGACCTACAGGAGCACATTAACAGGCAGCTGCAAAAGCAAGTCCTGGCTGTATCGCAAAGTGTACAGAGGTCGTCAAGCTCACTTACCATCACCCATGCTGCCATATAGTCGTCACTACAGAAAATGACGCTCACAGATCATGTTGAGGCCTATCTCAGGGTCTTCAAAAGGGTGGCTGAGCAGGAGAAATGACCAATATCTCAGTGGGCTAAAGCGACGCCTTTCCTGACTGGGAAACCACAAAAGGCGTATTTTGACCTCAGTGTGCAGGACGCCAAGGACTATGTAAAGTTAAAAGGCGAGATCCTGGATCGTTTGGGTGTAAACACCAATGTATGAGCACAACATGTGCATAATTGGACTTTATCAGACCACTTGTCAGCTCCCTACCACATGTATAAACTGATCCACCTGGTGAAAAAGTGGCTACAACTGAAAGAGTCTGTAAAATAATGAGGATGTTGGTAGGGATGAGGTATGGGGTATCTTGCGGCGGCGGCCGACTGCACCACCTGTTGTCTGTGGCAAGCACCCGCACCCCCAGGTTCCCCTGTACCAGGAGAGGGGAAGTATGTGGTGAACTTACCATTGCCCGGAGCATCTACCCTAACCTTAGCTCTCTATGGGAGCTATGGATTACCGTAATTACGGCACGCATTTCGCCACGTATAATGCGAAGTACGCGGCGAAATACGTGGCGAAATGCACGCCAAAATAAGCCATGTGAACATACCTTTAAAGTGAATGACTATCTGGTAACAACTCTACTGGACTCAGGGACCCGGTCACTCTGGTGCATGTCAGCCTGATCCGACCCTATGTCACTCACCAGACATGTGGTAGGGATCCTGTGTGTCCATGGGGACACCAAGGAGTACCTACTGCCCTAGTAAAACTAGAGACTCCTTGTGGACTTGCCTATCATTAGATGGGCATGGTTAGGTCCCTCATGCACACAGTGATCCTGGGGAGAGACAACCCTTATTTTTGACCAAGGAACTCCTTTTATGTCAAGAGTTATAAAAGAATTAAGTTATTAAACATCAAACATCTGCACATATCTGTATATCACCCACAGATGGTCTTGTTGAGAGATTTTATAGTCCCATAGTGCGGCACTCTCTCAAATCACTGTGATGCTCGTTGTTTCTCATAAATACAAAAGTTTCTTCAATGGCACACACAGATTTCCAGCATGCAAACATTTTTTCTTCATTATCCAATATGTAAGTCACAGTGCACAAAATGTATTTTATGATCCGTGTGAACAACTAAACACTAGAAAAATTAAACATAGAGCAGTTTTCCCACAATTTTCAGTCCAATGACCTCTACCAAGGGTACCTCTCCCAGTTGTCTATAGAGGAAGCACCCGGCCCACTATGCACTGTGACTAACATATTGGATAATAAAGAAAACATTTTTGCATATTGGAAATGTGTGTGCCGTTGAAGATATTTTGTATTGTTGAAAGATTCAACAAGATACTAATGAGCATGTTAAAGAGGATGGTTAGTAAGGATGGGAAGGACTGGGACTGTCTTCTGCCATATTTACCATTTTCATTCTGGGAAGTACCACAGATGTCCACAGGTTTCTCTCTGAGCTGGTCTATGGTAGATGTCCACGGGGTCTCCTACATATAGCCAAAGAGACCTGGGAGCAGGAGTCCACCCTCTACAGGAGTGTTGTTGAACACATCCACCTTATGCAGGACCGAATTTCTGCAGTCATACCCATTATTAGGGAACATTTACAGCAGGCCCAGGAAGTCCAAAGCCAGGTATATAACAGGTCCGCCAAGGAAGGGAGCCTCAACCTCGGTGATCGGGTGCAAGAAAGTAAATTCCTGGCAAAATGGCAAGGGCCTTATGAAATAATCGAAAAGGTTGGGGAGGTGAATTATAAAGTCAGTTGAGCAAAAGAACAGCTATATTATATAAATTTAATGAAACCATGGAAAGATAGAGACCCTGACAGCTGTGAGTACCCCCATAGTGTCGTTCCAGTGCGTATGTCAGAGTCCTTGTCCAAGTCTCAGAAACAGAAGACCCTGGAGTTCAAACAGAGAAATAATGAAGTGTTCTCCGAGTTACCAGGGAGTACCAAGGTCATAAGACAGGACATTATTACTGAGCCAGAAATAAGGGTCCATTTGAAACCTTAACAGGTTCCAGAAACTCGTAGACATGCCATATCCAAGGAGGTTAGGAAAATGTTGGACCTTGGGGTGACTAATAGTCGAAAAGTGAGTGATCCAGTCTTATTGTGCTCATCCCAAAACCCGACGACTCATTGCATTCCTGTAATGATTTCTGTAAGCTAAATTAAGTCTCAAAATGTGATGCATACACAATGCCAAGGGCCAACAAATTAATTGAGAGACTAGGTCATGCCAGATATTTCTCTACTCTTGAACCTACAAAAGGCTTCTGGCAAGTCCCTATTACAGATAATGCCAAAGAGAAGACAACTTTTGCTACACCTGACAATCTGTTCCAGTTTGTCTACCTTCCTTTTGGTTTGCAAGGTGCTCCGGCAACCTTTCAAAGGTTAATGGATGTCATCCTCAAGCCCCATCGTCGCTATGTGTCGGTGTACTTAGAAGACATAATTATCTTTAGTGACGACTGGAACAGCCATTTACCTAAGGTACAGACTGTAATTAATTCTCTTAGAGAAGCAGGGCCACAGAAGCAAACCCTAAGACGTTTGCCTTGTGTGTGGAGAAAGCACGGTACCTGGTGAATATAATTGGTAGGGGTGTGATAAAACTGCAGGTCAATAAGTTAGAAGTATATACAGGACTGAACACAACCTACAACAAAGAGACAGGTGAGAGCTTTCTTAGGTACTATCGGAGATTCATTCCGAACTTTGCTAGTATAACAGCACATCTCACCAGGCATAGTAAGTATGTTATGGTCATCTGGAACCCGGGGGCAAAAAGGGTGTTCCAAGTGTTAAAATGGAACTTTGTAAACAACCAATCCTAATCCCCCCAAACCTTAAAAAGGGATTTATTGTGCAGACAGATGCATGTGATGTAGGACTGGGTGCAGTGCTTTTCCAGGAGGTAGATGGAGAAGAGCATCCAGTCACGTACTTAAAGGGGTTGTTTCACTATGAAGATCATAGTTGAAAATGTGGGGACCAAAAATCTAAGGATGTACGTCCTTGGTTACTATTTACAAAGTGCTACGGTTTTAGAGAACGGGCTGGTTTACATGTGCTTAGCAACGGTGTTTGTTTACTGGTCAGGGAAGCATTCTGTCCTGCCGAGGTCGTGCACATGCAAAGGAAAGGCAGTTAAGAGGAGGGGCAGGGATGTGTGTATTGGCAGGCAAGGAGGAAAAGCAGTGAAAGGACATGCCGGGGGGTTGTGTGTAGTGTATCCCCTTCACGGCTTCTCCTCCTGGCCTGCCAATACACACAGAATGCTTAGTTACTGACACTTCTTAGAGCCACGTGTATGAACCTGTTTGGGTCTAAAACTCATTCTTTTGCCCACAGTAACCCAGGGCCGTCTCTTCCATTGGGCCAGGTAGGCCATTGCCCGGGGGCCCCACGATCTCAGGGGGCACCTTCCGGGCAGCCGTCTACCCTGCCCGGTGGAGAGACAGCCAGGCTCCTCCCGTTGGCAGCCAGGATTCGGGCCGCAGCGCCGGCTCGGAGCGTCGCCGGGGGAGGCTGGGGTTTCCCTCTGGCGAGCCCCGAGTACCGGCGCCGGTCTGTGGCCCCCTCATCACACGGCTGCATGGCCGGGTCACAGACCCAGCCATGCAGCCATCACGGCCGCCGCCTGCACCACGCGGTGCAGGCAGCGGCAGAGGCTGAACAGCGGGGATCTTCTGATCCCGTCTGTTCAGCTCCCAGGAGGCCGCGGGGCAGGCGCGCGATGTGATGACGTCATCGCACGCCTGCTCCGTGGCCCTGCACTCTGCTGTGAGCGGCCACCGGCTCCGGACGAGGAGAAGATAGAAGAGAAAGCAGAGACATCAGGTAAGTAAGATTTTTATTTTTATAACTAGTGGCCCTGCCTAACAATATACTGCCCTGCCTGCCACCTATATACTGCCCTGCCTGCCACCTATATACTGCCCTGCCTGCCACCTATATACTGCCCTGCCTACCACCTATATACTGCCCTGCCTACCACCTATATACTGCCCTGCCTGCCACCTATATACTGCCCTGCCTGCCACCTATATACTGCCCTGCCTGCCACCTATATACTGCCCTGCCTACCACCTATATACTGCCCCTGCCTACCACCTATATACTGCCATGCCTGCTACCTATATTCTTCCCTGCCTGCTACCTATATACTGCCCTGCCTGCTACCTATATACTGCCCTGCCTGCCACCTATATACTGCCCTGCCTGCCACCTATATACTGCCCTGCCTGCCACCTATATACTGCCCTGCCTGCCACCTATATACTGCCCTGCCTGCCACCTATATACTGCCCTGCCTACCACCTATATACTGCCCTGCCTGCTACCTATATACTGCCCTGCCTGCTACCTATATACTGCCCTGCCTACCACCTATATACTGCCCTGCCTACCACCTATATACTGCCCTGCCTGCCTATATACTGGTCCTGCCTGCCCTAATTACTGGCCCTATCTATATGGGGATAATACAGGAGGGGCTTACAATCTATGGGGGAGATATTACAGGGGGCCTACAATCTACAGGGGGCTATAAACCTACCTACAGGGGACAGCATATCTACCTACAGTGGGCCTGTATACCTACCTACTTAATGGTGGGCAACATTACTACCTACTTACTAAGTGTGGGGCGCCCATAACTGAGGTAGGAATCGGTAGCAATGTGCTGATAAAGTGAGGATTCTAAGATGTTTGTGTGTTACATTCTGCAGGGACGAGCTGCGGCGGGAGAAGGCATCATGGTGGTCTGGAAGGAAGGAGAGGAAAAGGGAAAAAGAACGATTCAGAGAACGAATGATCAGACAGGACGTCTCCGGTGAGTCCCTGGTGTCAGGGGTTATTTTGCTACTATACTCGATTAGTGCTGTGGTCTCTGTCATGTAATGGTGACCTGAGCTGGTAACGTTTATATTTGTTTCTTTGAGTAGTAGTTTTTTTTTGTTTTTTTTGGTGGTGGTGAGGGGGGGGCAGTACACCTCTCTGCCCAGGGGCCCATAGTGCTGTTAAGACGGCCCTGCAGTAACCTATGGGCAAAAAGTGAGTTTTAGACCTAAACAGATTCATACATGTGGCCCTTAGTGTTAGTATGTCTGCTCCAAGTAGCCTAGTCTGGGCCGGTTCTTTCCTGGAGTGGTCTAAGTGATGGGTGAGAGGCAGGTTTTTCTGTTAGCCTAAAGTTAAGGCTTGTTTTTGTTTCTAGGATTTTGGACTTCTACTTGTGACACTTTCTGTGAAAACCCTGGGTGTATACCTGATTCTGACACTGAACCCTCCACACTGTTCATGAGCTGCTTGCAGTGAAGATAGCCTTGGAGCAAGGACATGCCATCTTTTGGAGGAAGTCTCCAGTGACCATAGATACTTGCCACACAAATATAAAATGCCTTTCATCTGCCTGAACACTGAATCCACGCCAAGCCTAGCTCTTCTCTTCTTGTTTTTATTTTGCCCTTTTCCTCTGCCCTATGGCAAAGAATTGCAGGGCTGATACTCTTTCAAGGTCCTTCTGGGTGGGGATGGACTGGTTTTCTAAGATATGCTCTTAAACTGCTTTGCAAGAAATGCCTTTTTAATTTAAGTTGGCATAGGTTTTCTCAAAAGAGATTTTTTTTAAAATTTCCATGGCTTCCCAGCTTAGTTGTGAGGGTCATTGTTTTAAATCTTGTGGATCTTGTAAGTCTTCTCAGGCGTGGGCCTCTCTTCCTCTGTACCTGCTGATAGTCAATTAGTATTGCTATTGTACTTTGATCTTATGTTATGTATGTAACTCCCCTTGAAGGTACAGCGTCCTGGTGCTTTAAAATAAATAATAATAAAAAACCCTGAATATTTGCCAGGTTGTTTCCTCTTCAGACTAAGGGCTGAACTGAATTCACTAATTTCTGAAGTCGTTCCTTTATACCAACACTAATTCCTAGAACAACTGGTCAGACTTATTGCCTTGGGTGAAGTTTGTTGAAAACAATCTTGTTGACGACTGGTATGTGTCTACTCATAGCAGTTTTTGTATGTAGAACTAATATTTCTCCTTCTATCTCCTCTCAGTCTCAAGTTCTCATTGTAGATGTTGTCAGTCAAGATAAAAAACCATCAGCAAGGCCAAGGTCCTAAAGAATTCTGTCTTTGCCACTGTTAAGGCCAAAAAAGGTGCCAAAAAGCACATCCTCCTATATAGGGAGGAATGAATGCCTCCATTTTGGTCTCTTGCACCCCGCCCACTTCCACAGGATTTTATATCAGTGCAGTATGCTTGCAGGGTTGGTGCTTTTTTTATTTTTCTCTCTGGATTATGGAGGTCGGTTGACCCTATGAGAAGTCTGAATTTGACTCTAGTGAGAGGTAAGAATACAGTAGGACCACCCGCCTTGAGATCCCGTTGTAAGCCGGGGGTGGCTTAAGCATTTTTTGATCAAAACGTGTGAACTAAGAATCTCAAAGTTTTTTCATGTATTGTAGATAGCAAACAAGCATAGAAGGACACCTCCTTAGATTTCTCCAGAAAATCAAGTCTGACCTTCCTTTAGGAACATTCTTCTTAGGCTAAGAGTACACAGCATAGGACAAAATATGTTGGAAAGCCGACGGCATTTTGTCCTATGCAGGACTGTGGTTTCTGGCACTAATTTGTGCAAAAACCATGGTTGGTTTTAGTTTTTTCCAGCGGCCCATACAATTGAATGTACGGGAAACCAACGGCAAACCGCGGAGCTCCAGTGGAGTATGCAACATAATGCATATTCCACCAGATTTTTTATGCGCCGGTTAAAAACCCGTGATTTATAGACTACACCACAGGTTTTTCTTTGCTGTCTATGCATGTCGGACTCTCAGCAGTTTCAAAATACTGAAACCACCAAAAATCCGACGATATTTCTGTGCTGTGTAGACATAGCCTAAAGGCACAGAGCAATAAACCTGAACCATACTACCTTGGCCTTTGCACGTGGCTGAACAGTAAATTAACCCAATAACCTGCCATCTAAATCTTCAGATTGCCAATAGCTTCCATGCATCTCCTCTTTATTCTCTTGTTGTTAACAAGTTTTTTCTAAGGTCAAGATGTCTTTGGTTTCTATCCAGAAATCCTTATCTGACTACGAGGCCAATCAATTATTAGATTACAAACAGATTTGTTAGAATCTCTTATATCTTATTGGTACTTAAGGGAGAATTTGTACTCCTAAGAAAGATGTTCATCCCCCATCAAGAAGTTCCACATAAGGTATTTTCTTAAAGTGGTTGTTTCACTACATCGATTCATCTTACCTGTTTTCTCCGTTTCATATTTGAATTCACGTGCGTGTTTACTGGCTTCTACTGGCCTGCAGTGACTAGCTGCTGAGGACACCAGTGGCTACATGTCAGAAAAGAGGCGCATTAAATGAGTGTATAATGCGCCTGAATAAATAAACCTGTCAAAAATCTGGCATGTAGTTTGCCCTGTATAGCATATTTAATGCGCCTAAATTAGGCATATACCAAAAAAAGGCTCATAGCATATCATTGCTAGCATATTTGATGGCGCATTCAAAATTATCAAATGCGCCTAGTTTTGGTGTATGACAGCTCATGTATATAGAGAATATGGCGTCAACAGTTTTTTGGTGCAAAATACACCAAACAAATGGTGCAGCCCTAATGGGACATGTTCCACCAGGTCTGTAGCTATAGTGACCTCAGGAGCTGATGCAGTCCATACAACATGGGATATCTAGAAATAGGTAGGACACTGTTAATGGACACATATTGCAAAGTGACTTGTTTTTGCAAGATCTTTTACATAAAAAGCAATCCTTGTAGTGAGACAACCCCTTTAAGTGTTTTAGGAGCCCTTCAGGGAGGGACCCTACAATACTGCTACTCACTATGCTAAGTTCTAGCACTGCATCTTAAAAGGGTTTTGCCCGGACGTGCCTTATCTGCTAAGAAGCTAATGTAAAACAAGCCATGCTGAGCTAAAAGCGAAAAGACAGCCAGAGCCCCAGAGCCAGGCATAAGGGATCGTGTAAAATGTTCACTCAAAAAATCAAACTACAACTAGTGGATTCTGTATACAAAAGACAACACCTTTTCTCCACAGCAGCTTGAAAGCTCCTTCATGTTCTCTGTCATCAGAAAAAGTAGGGATCTACTCAGATAATCACACTACAACTAGTGGATTATGTATACAAAAGACAACATATTTCTACCCGGTGCCTTGAAAGCTTCTTCGCTCCCGTTCATCAGATAAGGGAAATGTTCTCTGCCGCAAGCCCGGCCAGCAGCTCTTGTCAGGTCGTATCTAATAGAAGCGTTTAAGTAACTAAGGGCAGGTAAGGCAGCCTGTAGCTCTCTCAGACTGCAATTTTTGTAATCACATATATTTAGAAAAGTGATTAAATACCCATTTTGGAGGATCCCACGTCAACATTACATTGTGGCAAAACCCCTTTAATGGAGGATCTCTCTCCTGGCAGATGGAGACGTATGGGTGTTAAGTGACCGGTTTCTCCTGCTATGTAGGAACAGATGGTCTATTTAAAGGGGTTATCCACCTCTCCTTTTTAAGTAAAAGTATGGTGCTGAAGAAAATAAAGAAACCCACACTCACCCCTGTACTGATGTGTGTCCCAGCAATGTGTTTACGGTCCTCTCCCGGGGTCATATGTAATCTTTTGGCGGTTGGCTTATGTTTATTGCAGCCCCTAATTAGCTGCAACGGTCATGTGATATTTCCTCATGTCACCATTCATGCCTTTACTTCTGAACAACGATGTCAATCAGTGTCTTGTAACTTCTGCAGCCAGTCACAGGCTGCAGTGCGCACGAGCTGTCCACCAGGAGCTTAAAGACAACAGAAGACCGCGGGAGAGGACCTGCAGACGAATTTCTGGAATAAAAGTCAGCACAGATGTGACTATGGGTTTTTTATACTCTTAACACCTGATCTCACTTAAGAAGGGAAGGTAGACAAACCCTTATTGGGATCTTCAGCTGTTGATGCTACCTGGTTATTAAGGTACTTTCTTTCCAGTGCTTATTTGTTTGGAACTATTACGTTTATTTCAAATTCCATTCTTGTCCCTGACTTACTCATGGCCATTATTTTTGCTTAAAGGGGTTTTCTCACTACAAATACTCACATGCCCTCCATGCATGAGGGGGATGGTTGCTGGTACTACAATTGCATATAAATAAGGCGATACAGAAGGGTGCCATAAATACAGATACGTGTGGTGCACCATGCTGGCTTACAACCTATTAGTGACACCCATACTATTAAATTAGGAGGGCTGCCCAGCACTTTCTGAGTGTCCAACACAAAGTACAGACACCCTCCGCTCCCCAGCATTCTTGGGCAGATAAAAAATGGCATACTGGAAAAATGGTAATAAGAGGTATTAATTAGTACAGTGGCCACGGTACGCAAGCTCGCAACCGACGTCTGCCCAAGAATGCTGGAGAGTGGAAGGTGTCTGTACTTTGCGTTGGACACCTAGAAAGTGCTGGGCAGTCCGCCTAATCTAATAGAATGGGCGTCACTAATAGGTTGTAAGCCAGCATGGTGCACCACACGTATCTGTATTTATGGCACTCTTCTGTATCGTCTTATTGACATGCAATTGTGGTACCAGCAACCACCCCCCTCAGGGTATGTGAGTGGTTGTTCTATTGTTATTTTTGCATTTGTACAATCTCCCCATATATTATACTGTGAATTTTCTGCATGCTGGTGTGAACAGGTATTAAGCTAATGTGCAGTTTTTGTTATCTTCTAATTGTTCCCCTAGCAGTGCAGTGTGTGAGCCGCTGCTCAGCAATTAGCTGCACCTGTTTATTTTTCCCAAGTAGCATATGGACCAGAGTTGCCTGCTACTGGGTTCATCCTAGTCCAGCCATGGAGCTGTAAATATGACCTTTGTAGTGTAATGTCACATTTTTTATGTGGTATTTTTTTAGAAATTGTTAGTGTAGGGACTCGTAAGACATGAGGACCGTTGACGCCGGTTGCGAGCTTGTGTATCAGGGCCCCTGTACCAACTAATACCTCATATTTAACATTTTTCCAATATGCCATTTTTTATCTGCCCAAGAATGCTGGGGAGCGGAGGGTGTCTGTACTTTGTGTTGGACACTCAGAAAGTACTGGGCAGCCCTCCTAATTTAATAGTATGGGTGTCACTAATAGGTTGTAAGCCAGCATGGTGCACCACACGTATCTGTATTTATGGCACTCTTCTGTATCGTCTTATTGACATGCAATTGTGGTACCAGCAACCACCCCCCTCAGGGTATGTGAGTGGTTGTTCTATTGTTATTTTTGCATTTGTACAATCTCCCCATGTATTATACTGTATGGTATTATACATGTATTATACTGTATTATACTGTATGGCACCCTTCTGTATCGCCTTATTTATATGCAATTGTAGTACCAGCAACCACCCCCCTCATTAGGGTAGGTTCATATGGCTGATTTGGATGCTAATTCTGACACACATTCAGCACTGAATCCATAGTTTCATAGTTTCATAGTTTGTAAGGCTAAAAAAAGACAAGTCGTCCATCTAGTTCAGCCTGTTGTGCTAAGGTGTTGATCCAGAGGAAGGCAAAAACCCCCAATGAGGTAGAAGCCAATTGTCCTCATTTTAGGGAAAAATTTCTTCCTGACTCCAATCTGGCAATCAGAAAAATCCCTGGATCAATGACCACCCCTCTCCTGAATCCTAGTCACTGTAACTTGTTATATTATTACGCTCCAGAAATGCATCCAAACCCTTTTTGAACTCGGTTATTGAATTCACCATGACAAGTTCCTCTGGCAGAGAATTCCATAGTCTCACTGCTCTTACAGTAAAGAATCCCTTTCTATGTTTATGTAGAAACTTTCGTTCCTCAAGACGTAGAGGATGCCCCCTTGTTCTATATACAGCCCTGGGTATAAATAAATCTTGGGAGAGATCTCTATATTGACTTTGATGTATTTAAACATATGTATTATGTCCCCTCGAAGCCTTCTTTCTCTAAACTAAAATAACCCTAATCTTGCTAATCTTTTGGTACTGTAGTTCCACCCAGCCTTTTAATTATTTTTGTTGCCCGCCTTTGTACTGTTCAAGCTCTACAATGTCTTTCCTGTGCACTGGTGCCCAAAACTGTACACAATATTCTT